>JAQHUG010000074.1:6795650-6923609 GCA_028555095.1 Dicrostonyx torquatus
ATTTCCATCCATTTGCATGCAAAATTCAAGATGTCATTATTTTTTTCCGCTGAGTAGTATTCCAATGTGTATATATTCCACACTTTCTGGATCCATTCTTCCATTGATGGGCACCTAGGTTGTTTCCAGGTTCTGCCTATTACAAATAATGCTGCTATAAACATAGTAGCACTAAGTTTAAAGCAAAGAACACAGTCATTAAACTTAGTTTCCTTATAGCGTTTTCCAGACCAGCCTGGGCTTTACATATGTTCGTGATGGTTGTAGGATGAGAGCTGGGGAAGAAAATGTTTTTATACGTAATCACGAAAGCCAAGACCATCCTGTTTTCATAGTTCAATAGATGTGTGCACTAAAAAAGAAGTAGCATGTGTAGCATGCTCCTCCTTTTCAGATAGTCTGTAACTTTTCCATGCACATGACTTCCCCTCAGTTGAGATAGATGTAGTGCTTCCCACAGCATAGAGTTTAGGTAAGAAAGGCACTAAAGCATGCAGAAAGGGGAGTCCCAGAAGATCTTCTGGTTTGAGGACAGACATACAGTTGGATTTTCCAGAACTCAGGCCGTGCATCCCATCAGGTAGTTGAGCAATTAACTGCATCAATCTAGAATTTTTATCTTACCTTACAAAATTCCTTTAAGAAAAAAATACCAGTGTATTTTACAAAACATCGCACATTATTCATAAATTTTATATTTTATATATTTCTTCAAATGGCTTGCAATGTTTATTTATATATTCGGGATAAAATCCCATGTGGCCCAAGCTGGCTTTGAAATTACTGTGTCCCGAGGATGACATTGTAGTCCTGAGCCTCCTGCGTCTATTTCCCAAGTGCTACAATTCCAGAAGTCTACCACCATATCTAATCTGGAATATAATTCAGGATATATTTCAAACCTTCGTTTGTCAAACATTTCAGAAAGCACTACCTATAAGAAGACACAGAGATCCTTGCATACAATTTCCATCATTCAGAGGAACTCCCAAGCTTGACAGCAGTTTCCTTAGTCTTCTTGGCCAAGCTCACAGCACACCTAGAAGATTAGAGCATAAACTCAATAGGACATCCATTCCTTCACTTGGCTAAAACTGTGTGTTGTTCAGTGTCTCAGATCTGCAGGCACCAACTTGATAAATGCATGGTAAATATCCATATTTGAAATGCTCCAAAAATCTGAAACGTTTGGGGTATTTATATGACACCATAAGTGACCAGTTTGGTGTGGGACATTATGTGATGAGTTGCGGTCAACATGCTTCCGGCTGCTGAGACCAGCTTGTCTTAACCACCTGTAATCCTAGTATTCAGGAACCTTAGATGGGAGGGTGCTGACCAACCTGGTCTACAGGGGAGACCAGGTCTCAAAACAACTACAGCAACACAACGGGCATACTAAAACTACAATGCAAAATTACCCATAGGTTTGACAGTGAAGAGGACATGAAACATGAGTGGATTGAGTATTTAGACCTGGGCTTCCCCTGCCACATGTCACTGTGCGAGATGTGTGTGTTTTAAGATCAAAACACTTCTGACCACAAGTGTTCAGATAAGGGATGCAACCTGTACATACCCTTCCCCTTCAATACCTCTGCAGTGTTAGCAGAGGAGAGAGATGTAACTCGTCTAATATACAACATGTGAAACTCTTAAGAACTCTTTGCAAAGAATAGGGGGTTCACGGGGGAGCTTTGTGAGAACCCGTCAAGGGAGCTGACCTCGAATCTGACCCGAGTTTTAAATGGTGATTAGGTATTTCCCAGGGTCACCCGGCTGATGGGAAAACCATTCTAGAATACTGTGGCCCAAGGAGTAGAGGTGGTAGAACTTGCTCTGTTTGGCAGACTGTTAGGGCTGAGGGTAGGCACGGGGCAGAGTGCTTTCTTTTAACAGGGGAAAGTCTCATTTGCTCATTTGTAAGCTCTGCGGATTTCTTTACATCCAGAAGAATGAAAGGGAAAGACATGCATATACAATGTGCTTTACTATTGCCTGCTATTCACTTGCTTCTCTGAAAGGAACAGCATGGGGTGCAAGACTGATGGCAGAACAAGACGACAGTGTCACGCAGGGTCCAGGCAGGCTTTGACCCCAGACGTAAGCCGTGACAGCACGGTTTGTAAAGCAAATCGAATTTCGTAAACATTAAGATGTCTAGGGAAGGTGATGGTGGGTGAAAAGAGATCTAGGATGATTTTCAACTTACTGCTTTATATGACTAGATAGATAATTACGTCACCACTGTGTCCACAAGGGCAGGTGTGATTAAAACACCAGGGATTCGTCTCAGACAACAGAAATATGAGTACCTCATTTGACATTCTGAGTTGCCCAGTTATAACAGCTGCCTGAATTCTGTAGAGCACTCCTCCAAAAAATATCCAGTTTGAAGTCCACAGTGAGCTCTGGCTTGTAGTATTTAGTGACCCGAGCTGCTGCTTTGTCGCCAGTAGGAAACCATGGAAATACATGGTATAATTAAGAAGGAAGCTGAGTGATGCACAGCTGGAGCCAATACTGCCTTTGATGAAAATGGGAGGAACAGAGACTAGGCAAGTGGAGTGAATGCCAAGGATGCTATTAGGGGATGCTGAGGGGAAAGGACTACTGAGTGCATGATAGACCAGCCTCAAGCCTTGTTTCCTGCCCGAGTAGCAAGGTGCCACTCTTAGCTCCTGTTGCAGTGAGCTAAGAGTCCCATAGAGCTGAGGAAGGACCTGGAGGTAACCACTCTTTTGGCAGCCTGCTTGGTAGGCAATCCATATCTGTGGAAAAGTTTACTGTAGTGATGAGCAAAGATTTCTTAAAAATACATATTTTAACCTTATTATGTGTATGATATGAGTATCGGTATATTGCCTGCATATAGCTGCACACCATGTGTGTACCATGTGTGCCTACAGAGACCAGAAGAAGCTGACAGATCCTTCTGGAACTGGATTTATAGATGGTTGTGAGTCAACATGTAGGTGCTGGGAACTGAACCCTGGTCCTTACGAATCTTTCCAGTCCCGTCAGCAAGATTTTTTTGACCATAAAATACATGCAAGTGTTTTTGGAAAAATGAAATAAAATATTTAGAATAGCAGTCAGAAATAAGCAGAAGGTTTAAATACATGTGATGGAACAAGGACCCTAGGAAAGTAAAAACGCTGGAGTCCCGTATGGAAAGGAAAGGGTCTCTGATGGCAAAAGAGCTAGTTGACAGAGAATGTGCTCGGCCTATTTGTGTTGCAGAAATTAAATCTGTGTTGAATGTACCTGGAAATGGACTAGAACCCTCCTGATGTATGTCTGGGAAAGAGGTCTGGCTGATGGCACAGTGACATATACCAAGGTTAGTCCCGCAGTCATGGTCTGTTTCCAGAACTCTTACATCCCTCATCACCAGGGATTGCTACTCTAAACTGTGATATTTTGGCCATCAGCTGTTGACAGTGTGCTTAGACTCCTGAGCCCCCAGCTGCATCTTCGTGGGAAAATCTATTGGACAAGATGATGTCTTTTGTTTTTCCCTCATGGTGCATATATGTTTTGTTTGAGGCAGGCTCTCACACCGTAGCACAGGCTAGCCTCAAGTTTGCTGTGTAAATTAGGCTGGATTCGCACTCCCAGCAACCGTCCTGCTCAACCTCTCCAGTGCTTGGGTAAACGAGCTTGTATGCAGTGACTCCTAAGCCTCTGTCTAGTTACTGAGTGTGCCTTGAACGTTCCTAAGGGTTTAGTCAGTCGTTGGAAGATGCGAGGGTGAAGCTAAGCAGGTGGCGAGTGCAGACCCCTGCTCACTGTGTGTTTGAGCGGAAGGCATTATTCTGCCATCCTCCAAGTCCACCGTCTGAGCTTTCCAGGATGTGTGGCTCTCTCCTTCCTCCCAGTCTCCACTGCCCAGCTGCTCCCGCTGCCTTCGGTTCACTGCAGATTCACACACCATTCTGCCTCATAGCCAAAGTCGGCTCCAGACAAGCAATCATGCTAACTGCATCTCCAGGCTCCTGGTGGGAAATTACTCCAAGTGCAATTCAGTAGCTATCAAATTCTCTGCTTCTTCACAGTTGTCTGTAGATATCCTGGGGACAGGAAGTCTCCCAGTCTAGTGTGTTTTCCTTCTGTGCTGAGTTTTTGATCAAGATCTTAAATGCGTTACCTATTCTTTATGTGGCCAGGTAAGTTAGAGACAACCACAGCTCTCTTTTTCGGTGCTGTGCTTCCATTTTATTCTTTCTCTTGTCGTTACCGTGTTTGTGTCGAGAAGCATTGTTCTCCATCCACTCATTCATTTGTTCTAGAACCTTCCTAACATCGTCACTGACTGTTTCCTGGGATTGGGATAAGTAGAGAAGTCCTGATCTCTGGAATTGTGTTCTAGTAGGGAAAGATAAGCAAATGTATTAAATGTTAATGGCTAATGTGGGGAATGGAGAGGTAGCTCAGTAGGTAAATTGCTAACTGTGCAAACAGGATCTGAGCTCGGATAACTAGCGCCCATGTAAAAACCCAGCACTGTGGAGGTAGACAGAGATTCTGGGCTTCACTGGCTCACTGGCAAACTCTAAGTTAGGTGAGAGAGCCTGTCTCAAAGTAGAGAGCAATAGAGGAAGACATCCTAAGTCCACCTCTGGTCCCCACACATCTGTACCTGGTGAACACCCCCGCACCCCCAGGGCTGCATGGTTGCTTAATATTCAAGATTGTTAACAAAAAGCTCTGAAGACCAAAAAAGGATGAGGCTAGGTGTGTAAGGAGCAAAAATGTAAGATGGAGAATCTGAAAAGATGAAGCCACAGTAGAGTAAAGGAGGGGCAGACGGGCATGTAGGAAGAGGAAGCGCAGAGGCTCTGAGGTGGGTGCTGGCCTGTTAACTAAGGAACCATGTAAGCACTGTGGCCGTGGAGCAAGTAAGGAACTAGGCAAGGGGGACCCTGAGGGTTGAGGGTGAGCTGGGGGACAGACATTGAGGGCCTTTTCTTTTCTTTGATCCTAACAGGAGGCCCCTGTAGAGTTATGAATAGACCAAAGAAACATTGGTCTTATCGTCTTGAGATTATGTTATCTCTGTTTCCATTAGGTCTTGGCCTCTCTTCATGAATCACAAGAAACTAAGCCAAACAACTCAGTATTGTTTAACAACAAACTGCTATTAAAAGACATCTCCCAGATAACCAAGCTGACACTTTTAAATCTATCTACTTTGATTTGCTTTATAGGAGTAGAATGCTAGCTAGCGACAGATAATAGTGTTTATGTTCACTTCTAAAGTGTGCCTGGAAGCGTGCATCTGTAGATTGAAAGGCAGCCAGTCTTATAACTCCTCAATTGTATACATTGAATATTTTTGGAACTAGCAGCTCTCTACACAGTAGGGCTGATGTCATTTCTCTTTGATGATAACACGGTATTTATGATCTGGGCCCAGATGTATTTGATTTTCAGCAGAAGGGAATTCAAAAGAAAAGGATAAAAAAATTAAACAGAAATTAGTTAATAGATTTCTTTCTATCTTTTCTCCTCTCTCTCTCTCTCTCTCTCTCTCTCTCTCTCTCTCTCTCTCTCTCTCTCTCTCTCTCTCTGTCTCTTCCTCCCTCTCTCCCTCCTTCTCTGTCTTCCTCCCTCTCTCCTTCTCCCTTCCTCCCTCTCTCCCTCCCTCCTCCCTGTCTTTCTCTCTCCATCCCTCTCTCCCTCCCTGTCTTTCTCTCTCCCTCCCTCTCTCCTCCCTGTCTTTACCGCTCCCCTATATACAACACTTAAAGGGCATTGGTGTGTGTGTGGTGGGGGTGGTGATTACCGGGACATCTGTGCTGGATTCTGCACTCAGAACCCGACAAGGATGCACTGTGAATCCTGCAGTGGTGTGCCTGTGGTGGGGGTGGTGATTACCGGGATGTCTGTGCTGGATTCTACATTCAGAACCCGACCGATGGATGTACATCACTGTGAATCCTCTGCCCTGAAGCCAGCAGCAGGTTTGCAGGAAATCTCCTTCGGCAAACACAGTGTGTCTAATGATTACAAAATTGTCATTATTTCTGGAGAAAAAAAAATCTGCTGTGAACTAATAGCTTGTAAAGGGGAAGGGTTTGCTAGCATCTTCGTGAAATATGAGTGTGCTCTGCAGAATTCATTAGAAAATCAATGCAAAAGACGTAATGTTTGACCCAAAGCTACAATTCCACATTAATGTCATATTTCTAGAGAACTTAAAAACTCTGTAAGATAAATGACTTCAAAGGCGTCGTGGGGGATGGAGGTGTGACTCAAAAGTAAAGGAGCTGCCTAGCATGTGTGAAGCCGAGCCTCTGTCTATAGCGCCGTTATGAAACACAGAAATAAACTGGGGAGGGAACAGGTGAAGGAGGAGAGAAAGACCTTAGATAACTGACTGTCCAGTTTAGTATATGTTTCCAAAAAGAAATAGTTACAGGAAGAGGTTGATACTCAAGGCCAGTAGAAAGCAAATGAAAGTTCTCAAAGCCGTTGTGCTTCTTGTCCAGTAGGTGTGGGACAACACAAGCAAACGGGCAAGCAAAGCAAAGTCCGTTTTAGGTAAAGATCCCTCCAGCTTAACAGTTTATCAGCATTCTATTTAGGCTCCCTGGGTGAATGTCAAAAGTCCTGTAATACTTTCGTGATGAAATAAAACATATTCTGTGCTTAATCAATGTGCATAAAATGGTATTAGATCACCTACAAGAAGCAATAAGAGTGGTTAGTCTTCTGGCTGCCTGCTCAGATTTGGGAGAAAGAAAATACTGTGCAAAGGATTAAGAGTCCTGGTCCTCGGGTACCATTCACCAAGATCACCTGGAACATACTAAAGCTGACGGGATGTAGTTTCTCCTTTCATAGGATGCTCAAACTGTTTGGCTCAACCAAAATATTTAGGTATTTTTCCTCCCCTTTCTTTCTTTAAATAAGATTTGATGTGTAAGGTTTCTATAGCATTGTCGTTTCAGTTTCAGGAGATTATATTTATTACAATTTAAAAATTATTAACCATGTTAAATACACACACATCCAGCAACCCTTTACACACACACACACACACACACACACACACACACAGCAATTCTTTACGTTCTTCAGACTCATAGAATCTTAAGACTTTCCCTGTAACATCCTATGCAACCATGTACGTACATACGATATTTGATCTAGGTATAGGATGAACTGTAACAGACAAATAAGCTTTCAGACTAGAGTGTGGACTGACAGTCCCTTCTTTTCATGAGTAGCCACCATTTATGTACAGTGTTTGCCAGAAAATATGCTAGGTGATTAAATACAAGATCGGGTAACAATCCAGTGCGTAGGTGTATTGTCCCCATTTTAAAGAAGACAGCACAGAACCCATTTGGATTCTGTTCCTTGTTCCTAAATTGGGTGCTTAGTAGCAGGAAATCCAAGAGTCGAACCTACTGAATTAACAGGTCTGCTCTAGTTACCCAGAGCATCAACTGCTTTTCCACAGGCACTGGCTAGGGTCCAGGCTGGAGAGGTGTGTGAAAGAAAGATTAGGCAGTACTTACCATGGTGGGGCCAATGGGCAAACATTCACCGTTTCTGCCCAGAGAAGGGTCACGGAAAAGTCGGGCTTTGAGATTAGTAAGAGCTCACCTTTACACGTGGGAAATTCAGTGACTCATTTGTTAATCAACTGTTTTATATAACACAATCCTGGCTGGTGTTTTATTGTTTTGTGGAAGGTTATCATCTTCCGTTTTAAAGATTGACAGCTGGGCTACAAGAATGTGCCTGTCTTCAGACCACAGGAGAGTAGTAAATTGTTCCCTTTCTTCTGATATAGTTAGATTAGGAGAAGATGTTGGGGGGAGGAAAATCTAATAAATTAATATAAGATGATTAGCCTCTGAAAAGAAAAAAGATAAGCCATGCAGACAATTAAAATTGGCCCACTGGCATGTACCTATAGCCACCAAGCATCGGAGCTCAGCTATTCCAGTGGAGGACAGGCCACCCTGCTCTGGGCAAGCTGGCTTTCATTTTTGTGGGTGTGGAGAGCAGGGTTATATCAAGATAGTCCTTCAAGAAGCTGTGGAAGTGGCTGGATTGTCAGCAGAACACCTGGGAAGGTTTGGGCATGATTCTGAGTCTTCTCACACCCGCTGGGCACAGTGCCCAGGAACTCTGCCAGCTCTGTGGTTCCTAATTGATTATGGTCTTTTTGCTGTGTTTCAAGGAGTGAGCTTGCTCAGGTCTGGAACTCCCTTCCCTGTTTTTGCTGTTCAGGGCTTGGGTTAAAAGAATCATAGGTGTATAAAGAAATGGAATAGCCTGCCATACTAGACAATATCAGAAAATCCCCTCCGTAATATGCCTGCCAACCTCTGTTCCATTAAGCAAATATTCCTTAAGTTCCTCTTATGTAAATATAGAGGTACCTATTAAGATAGACGTTTCTCTTACAATTGAAGGGAATTATAATAATGAAACGGTGCCATATTTCAGCAGTTCTCAAAGTGCTTATTTTGGATTTTAACTCCTGAAAGTTGCATGGAGTTGAGTTCCCTCTGCTTCTGATAGGGAGGGGTATCATTACTTATTCATGCACAGATGTGGATGTAGCTGTTTATAGTCTTGTGCCTGAATTGTGAGTACTGCTGCAACTGTCTGTGATAATTTTCATCATTATCCTCGGTGCCTTCAAGTAACTATGTGCTATTTTTTCAGGAAGGCTCAGACGTAGAGCAGTGTAGTCCCATTGAAGAAAAAAGTTCGTTATTGATGGCCTGTCTCTTTCTCTCTTTAAGAATATGCACACTAAGGATAACTGTAAACTCCTAGCATTGCATTTAACAACCAAGCACAGGATTGCTTATTAATCATCAGACCCACAGTTAGCAGTGAAACCCGGTGATGACACCGGAGAGTCGGGAGTATTTGAGATATCAAGGATGATGCAATTTGATGAAAAACATCAATGATCCCAATGCAGAAAGCCATTGTGAGGAATCAGGCTCTATGGGAAGAAAATTTAGGACTGTTATCATGTTTTTCAGAGCATATGGAACAGAGATTTAAATAACCAAAAATGGCCGTGTTCTGAAAGTGCTGCATCTAGAGCTCACGCTAATCACACATCATCGAATCCCTGATGTTTGAGGGTCATTGGACTAGGATAGCAATGGAAAATTAATACAATGTGATAAGGTGTATTTGTGTTCTTCCTACAGCACTTGTGGGGGGCAGCATTCTTCCTGTGGTTCTTTTTTTTAAAATTTTCTTTCTTATTTATTTTTATTGATCTCTGCATTTTTCTCTGCTCCCCTCCCTGCCTCTCCCTTTCAACCCTCTCCCAAGGTTCCCATGCTCCCAATTTACTCAGGAGGTCTTGTCTTTTTCTACTTCCCATGTAGATTAGATCTATGTGTGTCTCTCTTAGGGTCCTCGTTGTTGTCTAGGTTCTCTGCTTTCTTGGGTAAGGACATTTGTTGGCTAGCTCAGTCCCCCATGTCTATTAGTTGTGGAAGTGCCCTCTGAATCAGAACTCTAGTTTTTTTGGTAGATGAAGAGCACCATCAATCAAAAAGGGGGAAGTACAGAGGTGACACAGGGCCGGATAAAGTAACCATAGCAACTGAAAGTGCAGAGATGACAGGGTGCCTGATGAAGTAATGATAGCAGCTCACTGCTTCCCACATGGCTGTGTGCCTCTGCTCCAGGGTGAACTCACTATAGCACCATGCTGGCTCCTCCGCAGCATGCTTTTCTTGCTAGAAATGTGCCTCCCATTGATTGGCTCTGTGGCCTCTCTTTTGACTCCCATTCATTTTCATTCTTCTCTTGATAAAACAAAACAAAACAATGAAATGAAGCTGTCCTAGAGACTCATCCATACTTGGCCTCCCTCGTACTTCAGAGCAGATGTCATGTTGCTCTCTGCTTGGTTTGCCAGAACAGATGCTACCTGCTCTTCTTATAAACCAGGATTCCTAAGGCTCTGCTTAGTTCCTGTCCTGCTTCCTTCATGTTTCCGGTTGGTTGGTATATGTGCCTGTCTCTGAAGTTCAGCATGCGCTCTTGCATCGAAGCATTGGAGGTCTCGGTACAATCAGGTTTGCAATGTGATGGTTCTAACTCAGCCTTTCTACATTCTTTCTTTTAACTTTTCATGTTAGCTGGCAAATGAGCGAAGAACCTAAACTCTTATGGGGGAGGCAGTTGATGAGTGTCTATGTTCTACCATTTTCATATGCAGGAAGTCTCGCTACAGAGACCAGATGCTGTGTGGAAGGTTAATCTCAGCTCAGAGAGCCCGCCTAGATCCCGACCATAGCAATACCCTTTACTGGCTGGGCAGTTCCTTCATTGTAGGCGTAATCCCTTCAAGGCGGGAGTAGTCAACAGTTTTTGTCTTGTGTGGTTGTTTTATAATTGACTGAACTAGTGCATCTAAAATATTTAGAAATATTTCAAGTGCCCAACGTGTTGATAAATTTTGAGAACCAAAACTATTGCCATGGTGTCTATGGTAGGAGAACTTGAGTAGTTGAGTGACGGTAAAGGGTTTTCTAGCTGAAAACCTTCTCTCTTCACTGAACCCCCAGAGTTTTCTGTTAGCCTTCACTCATTTGCCTTTATTCTCTTCACAAGATGGAAACACAGGGGATGTGTTGCCACGCCATTCTGAAGACTAGAGTTTGAAATGAAAATGCTAACAATGCTTTCCCGCCGGCTAAGTCTCAGAGGAAAGATCGATCGTTCTTGAAATCATGAAACTTTTCGTCGTCTCAGATCCTCCATCATTTGTGAGACCAAACATCTAACATTTCCATATTGCCTGGGTGTCTTCATCTATATTCAGATGTACGTCTTCTAGTATGCTCTGTTGAATCAGGGCTCACCCCAGAGGATGACCTCATGTTCACCTCATTTTATCTGCAGAGATCCTATTTCCAAATTAGTCACAGTTTGTCTACCAAAGGTTACGAAGGAGATACCATTCAACCCATAATTTCTAGAGCGCAAATATTCAAAATGGGATAGTTGGATACTCCCAAATACAGAGAGGATTGCATGTGATAGAGGAGATAGGAGATTACTGACAGGTGATGCCTAGAGACTTCACTGAAAAGTAGGCTTTGGGAGTTTCTCAAAAGAAATAATGTAGTCCAAACCCTTGCTAAGGGACAGAAAGAGTTTAGTCCCCACTTACAGAATGGAATGTGGGCTGGAATTGTAACAGCGGCGATGATGAGCAGCTTCCGAGGATATAAGATGTATACCAGGTTGGCACTGAGCAACCTGCTCACTTTAGGAAGTGCCTTTCCCAAAATACGGAATAAATAACAGTTGTGCAGCCACGAAGTGTGAAGATACTTTTAGCAGGCTTCATAACAGTGTTGTAGATTTTTTGTGGTCTGGCCAATTTCCAACACAGATAGTTAGGCTGTGCTTACGTAAGATGCCTTTGGAGTCTCCTAGGGATGCGAACGTGTTTACTTTCTAGTTGAAACACCCAACTGTTTGCTCCTATAACCAACAGAACTTGGCTGGTGGATAAATCTGAGTAGGTCAGGTTTTTGAAGTGCTTAAAGATCCAATGAATAAAATGTACGTGATAAATACAGGCTTACTAGGATAAAATAGAGTCCATTTCACCAGTGTTTCCCGAGTAACCCCTCTTGAGTTCTCAGAGGGACCATTGTGACTGCAAATGATGGAGGTAGCATGGCCGCTATTAATAAAAACCCATCTCTTTTGTATCTTTGTCAAGAAGTCTTTTGTAAATACCAAGTTAATGACAACTTTGGAAAGAGAAATATGGAAATTGTGCTCAATGTAGAATTTTCTAATCCTTGCAGGAATGTGAATCAACGAAGATTAGATCATCCGTAAGTAGGTTTTTATATGGTTGTTTCATTTCCAGTTTTCCATGCCTTCCTAACACTTGATCTTTGTATGAACACTGCTGCCACATTCAGACATGACTCATGGTCCTTAAAATGTTTTCCTCACATTTGAGACCTCATAGGATAGGGAGAAGAGCAGTCTCTCGGCATTGGCCGATTTTACGTTCTGGAGTCTTAACCTTCCACAGTACTTCATGGCTGTATTCATTTAGCTGGCTATGCAAAGTTCATTTCCACTAAAGTGTTGTCTCTAAAGTGTACCTTTCCTATACATCTCTCTCCCTGTTCCCTGGGCAATATGTCTGTACCTTTTCTGTAAAGAAAGATGCTATCAACAGAAAACCAATTCCAGTGTAGATGAAAACAGACTTACATCAGAAGCAATGGCTTTCAGATGAGCTATGGAATATAATGCCATGGTCTTCTAAGATTAAGCCAATATTAGTCTATGGATAAAAACAAAGTACATATCAAACTATCTTCACGGTTTCCACACTGTTGAAATGAGAGTGGGAAACTTTAGTCAAGGTCCTAAAATGGTGCCTGAAATGTCCATTAAAATAAAGAGGAGTATAAGAAATACATATGTGTGTGCAGGTATGTACAAACTCCTGTTTATATACTGCCTCAGCCTTTTATTTTAATATGATTTCTCCTCCTTCCCAACCCTAGGCACTACAAAAGTTAAAGCTTTCATTCCCTACACAGGAGTGAGCAAGTTACCTCCAGGGGCCTCTAAGTGTTTCTGAATTTGTAGGCCCACTTCTTAAATCAAAAAGCTAGCAGGCCATGGCTGAAATAGTAATTGGTGTTGTGTGCCTTCCAGTCACTCATCGTATTGATGAAAAGAAGGAAGCTGATAGGAGTGTGAAAGTTGGGAGACCTTGTTTGAGCCAGCATACTTTGTGCTGGGATCCAGTCTTCACTTTACTGAATTCTATAGAATAAAAAAAATCTTATTAATAATATTGATGACTTGCAAGATTCTCCAAGGTTTCAGGAGTAAGCCCTTCCATTGCATTGCGTCTCTGTCATGTCTTAGATTCCTACCTTTACAGTAATGGCCATTTGGATACACTTGTTAGCACCTCCTGACCAGCGCCAGTATCTTTGTCTGATTATTTGTTACGTGAACACTGCATGTTATTGTTCTTCTTTTACAAATCAGAAACTTAAGGCTCAAAGGGGTGGAGTAACTTTCCAGAATCGAGGCAGTCTTTCTCTTCTTGCTCAGATTCCTTCCTTGGCTCCTCTTTGGATGTAGTTTAAACTCCTGCATTGCCTGCTGAGGCCCTGTTATCTGTCTCTTATTAATCTTCATGGTTCACCTCTATAAAGATCTTCATCTTCCTATCTCCTTCACTTCCTAATATCCGCAGGTTGTTTCTTCTGCTAGGAGCGGTTTTTCCTAGTCATAGTCAGACCAAGATTCCTGTCCCCACATACCAATTCCTCAGCATCCTCCGAGAAATATCACACATCTTCCTCGTATTCTTGTCAGCGCTCAGCATAGGTTTACGGAGGATCTCATGCTGTCCTGGGTGGTATACAGAAAAGACAAAGCCTGCGTTGCAGTTTAGACTCGGGCATATTGTTGCTCTTCTAACTCACATGCTACTTCAGTGCGTTCTCATTGCTCTAGTCCGTTCCTGGAGCTAAAGACACGAGCTATTTTATGGATGTCATCGGCACCTAATGTTTGTTGAATTAGAACACAAATGCCTCCGTTCAGTAGCTTATCATACAGAAGCTTAAGATCATTCTGTCTTCTCAGGTCCCCTAGTTGCAGCCCCCATTGTCTTGTGAACATGGTAATTCAATGGATTATATATCTGATGAACATATTAGCTCAGCAAGCCTCCAAGTGAAACACATTGGCTTTCAGTTATCCATCGCGACTGGACATTTATGCCAGATTTATCTTTTTAAGCACTTTAGAGACTTAATTCTTGGAACCTCGCCGAGCGTTCCACCTAAAGGCAGCTTCCTACTTTGCCATCTCACACGTGCCCTCTAATCAATCCTCTTTTGAAAACAACCCACTGGCTTCTTGTTTTTCTGCCTGCCAAAACCTTCCTCTTCCTCTCGGGCAGTACAAAATTTTACCAGCTCTGAGAGTCTGTTCCTATAATGAACTCATCTTGATATTGCCAGCTCACCTTCGTTTACCTAATTTCTGGTGTTCTGTAAGGTTTGTCGTGTGTTAGAATTCTCAGTCATGTTCTAAGAAGCAGAGTCTATGCCGGCCATATCCCTTCTCCCCATGCATGTCTATGAAGGCATAGGCAAAGCAAAATGCTTTGTGCTAAGTGGAAGGAACAAAGAATGAGTTAGAGCGAGCGTCCAGTGCGGCTGGTTCCTAGCACTCCCCCTGGACTCTTTGGGTCTGCAGACCACATTTGAAGCCACGTGGCATCTGGGCTTCATGTTAATGTTTGCAAAGGAGAGGTCAAAACTAGTCAAGATGACTCAGCTGGAGGAAAATTACTTTTCAGAAACCGGAGGAAAGAGTCGCCTTTGCCAAGCATGCGCTGGCACACATCTTAAGCCTCATGTTCTCTCTTTCAATCACTTCTCTGCAAACATGCATATGGCAATAGCTACAGAATCTGATTTTTGTCCCTTTCCCTGATTCAGACACTCGGGTGGCTTGGTGACCTCTGGACTAGGCCTCAGGTGTGTTCATTTTATGTATTAGCCACTAAGAAAAGCTTGTGAGCCACATTCTGTTCTAGTTACTGGAAGGTCAGGTGAGCAGAAGGTGGGTCATGGAAGCCCTTCCTCAGGGCCTGCTCGTGTATGTAGTAAGTCTGCAGCTTGCACCCTTTGGCTGCTGTCACACATATTTAAAAATCATTTTGTATTTGTGTATGTTCTTGGTTTGAAAAAAAAGAGCAACTGTTTTTAAATCTCTATAACCTCTATAATATAGGATATATAATCACCACATGGTGGTAGTTTGTTTGGTGAGGTGCTCGCCATGAAGACATGAAGATGTGAGTTCCATCCAGGTAAAACGCCTGCCAGGGCGGAATGTTCTTGCTATCCCACATCTGAGACAGAACCAGGTGCATGCCTGGGGCTCGAGGACCAGCCAGCCTAGCCTAGTCAGCAAAGTTCAGGACAGAGAGAGGCCCTGTCTCAAAAATCAGGATGGATGGCACCTGGGAAACAACTGAACTTAACGTCTGGATTCTACACACATGTGAACACACGTGCATACCCCACAACATGTCAGCATACACACATATACAGACAGCACAAAAAAAATAGGAAAGTATCCTAATTTATATGCTTTACTATTATTTAAGACTATAGATTTTTTTCTCTCTGGAATGAACTATTTAGAATATTCTCTTATTGAAGAAATTAAACCCTCTTAAAAAAAGGAAAGTACTTTCAGATTTATAAGATGATTGGTGATATAATATTTAAGACTTGTATACATTTATTTATTTATTTATTTTGTTCCTATGTCTGTTAGTATGTGGATGGATACAGACATGCCATACCATGGAGTTGGAAGTCAGAGGACAACTTGCAAGAATTGATTCTCTGTTTCTACCATGTGGACTCTGAGAATCGAACATAGGTCATCATGATTGGCAGCAAATATCTTAAACTGCTTTGTCATCTTGGAAACCGTAGAGAGAGATTATGAAAGACAATTTCTATATGTACACATGTATGTATATATATTTATATAAGCACACATACATTACATGTATAAAGACATGCATAAGAACAATGAATCTGGAAGATGCAGAGCATCATGGAAATCCAGTGAAGTAGATCATTAAAGATATTTAACTTGAAATTATGGGGTTTTATACAATAAGCTTTTCCCTTGTAAAAAGCCATTTAACCGTTTATCAAACATGTATTGTGAGCATGTTTTCAATCTTCTACATTTTATCAAGGGGAAGAAGAGTTGACTAATCATGATCCCTCTTTTTAGCAATTCAAATGTATAACAAACAGTCATCACTCTTAATTAACAAACATTAAACTAAATCTGAAATTATGATTGCTAATGAATCACAAGTTATGACAGGTTATCAGCAGCGATTCTGTGTTTTGTAAACACCTGCATTAATTTACTGTGATCATCAGTTTGTATGCCAGATAGAACATGCTAGGCAAATGTTGTTTGCCTAATTTAAATAGATGTTTGCCATACACTGTAAAAGCAAGGAATGTAGCCCTGGTCATGTTTAGATCAGAGACAAATACATGTATAAGTGTACAAAATACACAAAAACAGTATGATAAAATGATCATTTTTTAGAAGACTAATACAGTGAGTTTTTTGTTTTGTTTTTCTGTTTGTTTTGTTTTTTTGCATATAGTCTCCAAATGGCATTACTGTATTGTTGTAAAAAGGGGCCACTTGTTTGTCCCGGCTGCCCGGCTAGCTTACACCCGAAATAACCACACAGAAACTATATTAATTAAAACACTGCTTGGCCATTAGCTCTAACTTCTTATTGGCTAACTCTCACATATTAATTTAACCCATCTCCATTAACCTGTGTACTGCCACGTGGCAGTGGCTTAAACTGGATAAACAAAATGATACTCTTTTTCTTTTCTTGGAATTTTAAAATCAAACCTTTACTATATATAACTACCTTTATGATTCAACATTTTGTTGGAAGGGGGTCACTGTATAGACCATGCTGTCAAAGAAATCACTATGTAGACTAGACTGATCTCCAACTCAAGAGAACCCCATACCTCTGCCTGTTGGGATTAAAGGCATACACTTCTGTGTCCAGCCAATTCTTTGTAGAATAATGTTTTATTGTCCTTTTAAAATTTTCTTTCCATTTAAATTAACACTCAAATTATTAGCTGTCATAATGACATTTTAAAACAACGTATATTATATTTATTTCTCTTGCCCCCCCTTGCCTACTGTGCCCTCCCCTTTAGAATTGTCCCCATCTACTTTCAGTTTTCAAGTCACTTACGGCTTTTTGCCTTCTCTCCTCCTTTCCTTTACCTTCTTTTAACTCTCTCATGTCTTCTTTCTATTTTTTTTGACTTTGTCCACATGTACACATTTATATACATTATACACTAGGACCTTTCTATGAGAGAGAACACATGCTATTTGTTCCTCTGAGTGTGGGTCACCTCATAACTGATTACATTTTCAGTCCATGCGTTTTCTTGTGGCTTTTCTTGTCACCCTTTTCTTTTTTTTCCTCTTAAAATCCCACTATGTGTGCATACCACATTTTGATTATCTGTCCATCTTTTGATGGGCGTCTAGGCTGGCCCCATTGCCTCTGTTAAACAAAACAAAACAAAAACTGATGGCAAGCAGGTAGTGAAATGATTTGCTCAGTAATACACTAGGGGAAGCTATGAGCTTTAAATGCATTGTTCTCCACCCTAATCTAGTGCCCAGAAGTTTCAAGATAAAGAAGGAATTATGTTCATAGCAGAGAAACCAGTACTTTCCGATGTTAGTTTTTAGACACAGTCCCTCTCTCCATTTTGCTGTTAAGTTCTCAGGGGCCTTGAATTCTATTTCTTTATTGATCTAATGCAAGTACATGTTTATACATCTTTAGTGTTGCTCATCCTTTAACATAGCATTCTTGCTAAGCATTTTTATTCATTCATCAGGTGAATAAATATGTTTGGAAAATACCTACTTAGGGAACGCTAAAATAAAATACCAAGGAAAATTAGTTTGACTTAGGACATAGGCATTTCCTTTGTCAGACTTATTTTTCAGATGCTGAGGAGTTCTAACATCTCTGAGCTTTTTACATATTTTAGTACTGTTTAAATCTATGCAGAATACATGTGCATATTTCTGAGGTAGAATGTCATATAGCTTAAATGGCTGGTCAGTTCAGAATTAGAAATAAAGTTTCCACGTGTTCTTACATAGCAAGGAAGCTTGCATGTCTTTGCTAGGGATGGCACTGCCGGTCAGAGGCTCTGATCAGCTCTCCTCGTCTGCGTAAGGCATAGATGAAGTTGTCAGCTTCGTCTGGCTGAAAGTCACGTTTAGCTAAACTCTCCTAATGTCCCTCTGTGTATAACTGCAAGATTAATAGTCAATGTGTGGAATTTGGAATGGTGCTATTTATTTTCACTCCTTTAGCCTTTGAGAAACACATAAAAATTAATCCCTGAAATTGACATATTTAAGGAGTATCATGACAAGAAAAAGAGATGACTGATTCTTTTTCTCTAGTCAAAAGATTTTTAACTGAGTTTTCCAGAGAGCTAAGAAGTATTTCTTAATTTCTTTTCTTTTCTTTTTCTTCTTCTTCTTTTTTTTTTGAAAATCCATTTGGTGAAATGGCATCCATTTCTTTTCTTTCCTATGTCACTTCCAGTCTTTAAAATATTACTGCTATTACCCAGCCAGGGAACAGAGTGGTCTTGCAAGCGAGGTTTGCTCCAAAACAAAATGAAACTAACTGGAAACTGTCGTGGGCTACCCACTGGAGGGCTGGCAGAAATCGCAGAAGCCATTTGGAGTTATTTCCACCCGTAGAAAAAAGTGAAAAGTGGGCATAGGAGACCTCATCTATTTGATATTAGCACTGGCAACCTTTGATAGGTGCTGGCTTGTGTTCTTATTGAAAAGAGAAGAGCACAAAATGGGTTTTTAGGTTTTATTTTGACTACAATGAGAAGAGACGACCCATGTATTTATCTTAGTGTCACGGAATATCGCAAATCATCCTTACGTGGACTGTTCTCTTCCTCAGCTCTACCTCCAGAGCACACGTACCATACACTGACTTCCCTCTCATTTTACCTTTTCAAAGCCCATAAAGTAAGCTTGCAGAATCCTTATCAATGAGGTAGCTGATGCCTTCACAGAGAATAACTCCCCTGCCCCAGTTACACAGGGGGTAATTTGCAGAGCAAGATGGCCCCAGCCTTGAAACATGGACCAAAATGATGAGGTATGAATGTGCAGGGGAGAGAGTTAGGAAAAGCAGACTGGGGGGTGTTCATGCATTCTGTAGATAGTGAAAGCTGCTCTAGGGAAATGAGCAGGAAAGCATGTAAGAGATGTGCAGTGGTTCATTGTCTAGGGGAAAGCATGGGGAGCTCACGTGAAGAAACAACAAACCTAGCTGCCGTTATAAGCAAACATTATGGTTCCCAGTACCTGGTCAATGTAAGTCCTTAGCAGCTGTGAAGTGGTTTACTTAGTCCTCGGAGGACAGTGCTGTGTGGCTGTTCTCTTTTGACACAGGTTGGAACAAATTCAATGGAGAAGAGCTGATTTCTCCAGGCCCAGCCACTCGGCTGGTTAGATGCTGGAGTTTGGCTTGGGAGCCAGCTAGTCCGTGGTCAGAATCTGTGATCTTATCTGTTGCTCTATTCTAGGAGGAAACAGACCATTAGGAAAACACTAAAAGGAAGCTGTTGTCACAGTTTTTATTTTTTAAACTAAAAGGATAGACAGACTGAGAAACTCCAAAATGAAACACCAAGGCATTGTTGCCTGCCTTAGTTCTATTTTGAGTAAGGAGACCCCGTGTTTTAGGGTGTTCCTGGGTACCGAAAACCCAAGATTAGTGTTTTTTAAATTAAGAGTATTAGCATTAACTTATTATTAGTAAATTAGATAGCTGCATGTATTTAATAAACTCATAAATATTTGGATAAAATTGTATCAAATCATTGTGTTTATATGATACTCTTGATTGATGATGACTAGCAATGACTCAGTGAGCTACTTACGATAAATAAATCTGCACATCAAATAACCAATAGCTCTTAAGACAAATAATGATGACATAATTTTAGGAATGCCTGACGTGTTATATATACTTGCTTATATTATGTGTTATCATCAGAACCATAACTGCAATTTATATGCCTTAATATATATGATTAATATGTCATAATGAGCCTTTAATAATTAAGTATCTTTCCTGAAATCTAGATTGGTGATGAGAACAGAAATCTAATAATAATGAATAGACCAATAGTAATGAATAGAGCAAATGCTTCTTAATAAATTTTCTCTGAAATAAAATTTATTTTATTCCTTCAATCCACTAACACAATTGAAAAAATAATCTCAACAACAGAGAGCAAGAATGCTTATGTTGAGGGAGGAATACTTGAGTATAGCTCCCAATTGTTTCCTTTTTTTGACTGGAATACACCTCTTTTGTGTGTTTTCCTTTGGTAAATAGCATTAAAATGCAGACAGTGTCTTTGTGTCTGCTGCCACTTAGCAATGGAGATTTCCAAGGTTCATGAAGTGTTTTGTGATAGAGTGTAGCCTTCGCACCCCCAGTTTAATGTGCCCTTTCTCTAGCAAATGCCCTTTGCACTTTCATCAGGTGATAATTTATCCGCCTAAAATGGCTTCATGAAGAAGTGAGAGTTGTTAACGTTTCTGGTTTTCATTGCTTTGTATCTGATTTTCTAGTTTTTTTCAATTCTTAAAATTTCTGATTTTAGCCCATTTTAATTGGATTCAGATTTTTCATTATTGTTCAAAGGTATCAAACTATAATGAATCGGCTAAAAATTTGTTTCCTATGGAAATACATTCATTGTTTGAAAAATGCCACTTTGGGGAATTAAAACCGCATGAGGTTTTGATTTTGTTGTATTTTGCTTAGCGTTTGCTCATGTTACAGTTACTGTTCTTTGCTGGGTGCTAGCAATCTGCACTGCAAACCCTAAGGTTCCCAGCATCTCTGTGACCTTTTGATATCTACACATTTTCTAGTTGATGAGCCAGGCCTGTGGTAGACTGGTTGGTTTCTACTTGACTGCTTATCTCCTAAGGATTACTTAAACCTGGGTTATCAACAGGAAGAAGGGTAGTACCCCTTGCTGTGAACCTGTAGCCTCGCCTCTACAGGCAAAATCTTCCTTTTGGAAAGGAAATCATTTTGATAGGAAAAAGTATTCTGAGAACAAGAACAGGTTAATCCCTGTTGCTTAGAATGAAACACCAACGTCGTTAGTTCCTAACCTCAGGGCCATTGTTGTCCTTGGAAGATGTGGCCCTTAGAGAAAAACACAGACTTAAGGCCTGGAGCTCAGGAGAGGGAGAGTTCTACCTTTGCCATGTAGTGGTTCAGTGCGAACTGGAAAAGTTTACCCAAGAAATCTGTGCATCATACAAGTCCTCCAGCATATGATAAAAGTCCGTGTTTTGGAGGAGCTGAAAGGTCTCTTTAGAAGAATAATGAGTCACAAATTAAAACTACTTTACTTGTAAATCATAGTACCAGTCCAACCCGGCTAAGAAAATCTGCAATATTTGTCCTTAAAATTTTAGTTTTTGTCTGTTATTTATCTTTTCGTTTTTGACAGCTTAGAAAAAAATAACAATCCTGTGTCTCTTGACATCCTAATATGTATAATCTTTCTTCATCCTGGAACTATGTGACATTATAAAAGTCTTGCTCAGTGTGAGCATGAAGTTGGCTCAGTGACCTTCTTTGATAGGCCTCCTTTTAAATGGGTGGTTAAACAAGGCAATGTGTACGCCTGTACTCAGCCAGCTCTATTCTACGTCATCTTATCTGAAAGTGCATGTTTTATATTTCATTTATCATGTGCCTTTGACCAAGAAGGACAGCTTTATCAGAGCCTTTCCAGTTGTTGTGTGCATGGCCGTTTTACTGGGCTTTTATCCTAATCCTAGTGTGGTCAGTACTAGCAGCTGTGGTTTACGTTTTCTAATGCCATAATTTCATTGCCAATGAGGGCTTAGAAACAATCGGATTCTTCTAAAAATAATTAAGCTGTGCCATGGAAATTCTCCTTGGTATATTTACTAGATTAATTTAGATTTGCAGACCTACCTAATACGCATGGGATATAAGTACGGTTCTTGTTTGGAACCCCAGTGCCTCTAGCCAAGAGATGCAAGGCGAACTCCATCCATGGCCTGGTCGTTTCCGACTCGCCGCTTTGGCCTGGCTTGAGATGCTGTTCCTGGATCTTGTCAGACTCACTCCATGGCCCATTAATCCACATAGAAAGGCCATATTTAGGGGCCTTGTGATCAAGCCATCATCCTGCTCTTCTATCACAAGGTTGCCAAGCTGATTACAGAGACCGTTTCTCTTCAGGACTCCTTTGCCGTATTGGAGAGCGAATGCTTTCCTGAACTGATACTTCATGGCCCCTGGAAGCTTATTGCCCCTAATGCCTGCATGCCTGCTTTGTGCTAGGTAGAACTGCACACATGCATTCATACACTCGTATGTTTGTATTTATTTTTATCTACACCCAAATTCTTTATGCCTAAGAAATCAGAGCTAACCAGCTTTCCAGCAAGGTGTGATATGGGGAGTTGGGGGACGCACTATTGCCTTCCATTAAAAAAAAAAAAAGATAGAAAACTTGTGTTCGTCTTTCCCACCCCGCACTCCTCATTTCAGAACTTTAAGGGACTCATCTTAGACCAAAGTCATTGGTCCCAATCATGTATGAAATTGTTCCAATACACTTTTAATAAAGTGTGCCTGGAGTCGTGGATGGAGGGGCTCAGTATCAAAAGGCAGTTATGAAGGAGAAGCTATTGCTTGGCTCTGATTTTAGTAGCTACTAACCTAAACAGCCTGCGTGTGAAAGAGCTAGTGTGTCAGCAGTTCTCCTGGTCCCTGACACACTGGGTGTTGTGAACAGCAGTCCTCTGTACCCTGTCACTCAAGCCAGGAACAACACCACAGCAGCAGTGATGGCTTCCCCTCCTCCTCAACTGTTTCTAGTATTTTCTTGTTCTGACTTCTCCTATCTGAAAACAAATGGAGGGCTCGTCGCAGAGAAAATAGTCATCAGGTTGTAACATATCAGGTAGCTAATGGATGTAGTAAGCGATGGCTCACCCTGAAATATTTTATTTCAGTATCTCTTAGGTTAATCTTACTAGCATTCCCATGACTCTGTAGTTTTCTAACATCTAATTTTATTAAGTGCCATGATTCCCCAAAGGTCTGTCAGTGAGCTTACTAACTGTTTAAGATACAATTTGGGGGGATATTTAACCCAATATGGCTATTGTTTAAGAGTAACAGGAGCTGTGCCCATTATTTACAGTGTGTTTCTGTATGACCGATGGTTTTGGCTTTATCCCTTAACTGACACGTAGCTATGAAATCCAGTGTGAAATTCATAATCGTTCATACATTGTGTAATGACTGAGCCAGGAAATTAGCATTCCCATTAAAGACTGTGGTCAGAATCCTCTCTTCCGGCTGCTTTGAAGGGTACAGTACCTCATTGTTAGCACTGTGCAGTAGAGGGCATCATTTATTATCCTTCTGTTAAGTGACTTTGTTCCTGTGAGCCAGCCTCTCCTACCTCATAGGTTTATCAGTGCTGGCCTCCAGTGGAGTGCTCCACACCACCCCCCACAACTAGTCCTTCAGAATTCGAAACAAATAGACGAGTCCCAGGGGATAGAACAAAGTGTATGCTTGTAAAATAAGCTGGCCTGATAGTGGGAGAGAACTTTTCAAAGCCTGTTTGATCAACAGTACTGTGAAAGTCAAGTGCAATGGAGTATGATAGGACCTGGCCTCCTGAGGAGCTGTGTATGGGTAATGACAAAACGCCAACTTTTCTTTGGGCATTTGATGGTAGCTATTACTTGGGCTTTGCGTATTTTACCTATGCATTACAAGATTTATCCAAGCAGTCTAGTGCCTAGGAACAATCAGTGTTTTAATATCAAACTTACGGAATAATATGAACATTATACAGCTTAAAAAAGGATGAAGAACAGGGCCATCGTGTCCCCTACTGGGAAGGTTACTGTCTACACTTTCTACCTATCAGTGTGCCTGTCCTAGCCTGCATAGGGAAGCACGATGCATCAAATGCCCACTGAAAAAGTAAGTTAGCCACTAGGTTGCTCAGTCCCCATCTACTCAGGAGGCTAGGTCCTATTTTATCATTCCATATGTAGTCTGGACCCTTCCTCCAACTCTGCATTCATCACTACATTGTGATTCTTTCAGATAATGATAAAATTCTAATCTCATACCAAACTGGAAAGAGCCCAAAAGAGTTTCTTTCCAGTGTACCCTTCTACCAAACTATAACTGCTATGAGACAAACCACACCAGCATGCAGAATGACACCTAAAACTGATGCTCAGAGGTATAAGTCTAAATGGATTGGATAAGAATCATCCAAGAGCTTGTCAGTAGGCCGTATCTTCAGAGATTCTGATGGAGTGCGAGGTGAGGTAGCCACTATAAGATGCTTTCAGATTCTGTATTTGACTCAAGTTTCTTTTTTCTTTTTATTGATTTTATTGAGCTATACATTTTCCTCTGCTCCCCTCCCTTCCTCTCCATCTCCCTTCTACCCTCTCTCATGGTTCCTATGCTCTCAATTTACTCAGGAGATCTTGTCTTTTTCTACTTCCCATGTAGATTAGATCTATATATGTCTCTCTTAGGGTCCTCATTTTTGTCTAGGTTCTCTAGGGTTGTGATTTCTGGGCTGGTTTTCTTTGCTTTATGTCTAAAAGCCATTTATGAGTGAGTACATATGATAGTTGTCTTTCTGGGGCTGGGTTACCTCACTCAACATGATGTTTTCTAGATCCATCCATTTGCCTACAAATTTCAAGATGTCATTATTTTTTTTCTGCTGTGTAGTACTCCATTATGTAAATGTACCACATTTTCCTTATCCATTCTTCAGTCAAGGGGCATTTAGGTTGTCTCCAGGTTCTGGCTATGACAAACAATGTTGCTATAAGCATAGTTGAACACATGTCCTTGTGGTATAATTTTCAGCATCCTTTGGGTACCCAAAGACTCCAGTCTTGATAGATTCTGTTTAGATTTCTGTGATTTAAAGGCTTCAGACAACAAGTGTCTCAGGTAGTTGAGGGATTCATCTTCCACCAAGACAAACATCACAAAACTCTCATCTTGTCTATCAACCCCAAGGGTACCTCAGAGAATTCTCTGACTCCCTAATGGATTTCCAAAGGAAGCTTAGCCCAAGTACTGTGACAGAATCCCATGGCAGGGAGTGTATGAGTGCCTTCCGGATAGAGACACTACTGTAGGCCTCGGTCATACAGTTAGCAGGGCTTCCTGCTACCCATCATGACAGAGGTTCTAGTCCACTAGGGAGACTCCGGGAAGAGGCAGGAAACAAATAAGTCAGGTGATTATATGTGACATAAATAGGTGATTACTGAAAATGATAAGTGCTGTGAAATATAAAAGGTTGAAGAATGGGAGCAGAGAATTTTAAAAGATTTTTTTTTCTCAGGCATGCTTTCTTTGTTTCTGTTTGCTTTGGTTGGGCTTCAACATTTTAGATATAATTATGTGTGTAAGTTGTTTTCATTTGCTGACTGTCATTGTTAAGTGATTGTGTCTGTAACAGCGTGGTGTGATGCCAAGAGGTAAAATTCGGGACAGTGTGAGAAATCCCAGGAGTGAATGTGTGTCTAGGTGCTAGGTTTGAAACACTTGATTTTAATAATTGCTTTCTTCTTTATTATGTCATCAAACTATGATCCAATGCTTGCCATGGTCAAGATTATAGAACAGAATAAAAGGTTAACTTTCTATGACATAAATTTACATTCATGATAATAATACTTCTATATTCCAGCTAAAGAAGTCTCTATGACTTTTTAATTGTCTAGAGTTTTCCATCACCTCTTATAATTTCTGTTTTTATTCATGTGCTTTTGTGTGTGTGTGTTTGATATCATGTGTGGATGTGTGTATCATGTGTGTTAGTGCACAAGCATGCACAAAGCCTCAGCAGGTATGTGCAGGTCAAGCGGCAACCTCAGTTGTCTGACCTCGCTGTGCACCTTGAGATATCTCCTGTTTTGCCATTGCGTATGTGCCATTGCCTCCTCCTATCTCAGCCTCCAATCTCAAGTATAGAAGTAGTGGGATCAGAGATCTTGCTGCTACAACGGGCTTCTTTGACATGGTGTCTGGGGATCCAACCTCCAGACCTCACGCGTATGCAGCAAGCCCTTTGCTCACTCAGCCATTTCCTAAACCTCTTCATCACGGTTTTCCTGCTTTCCCCCAACTCTCCTATAGTGTATCCGTTGCCTGATTTTTGACCTGTGGTATATAGCCTCAGTGAATATCCTGCTATTTCCGTCTCTGACATGGCAGAGTTACTCTGGAATTTTCAGGCATGGTCAGGAATTGAAATAGGAAGGGAAAATACAAAGAGAGGATAGGAAGGGTGAGGAGAGATGGCATTTGCTTTGGGATGTGTCCAGAAGGCCTGCCTTCCAGCCCCAACCAGGAGAATCCCTTCAGCCTGGTACCTTGACATTCCGGATGCAGCCATTTGGAAATGATGTGTGGTGTAACATTTCTCAAGTTCTTACCCAAATCCAGGAACTCCTAAGCCTGTTACAATAGTAACATGATTAATTTCACAAATAATCTTCTGTAAGGAATAAGGCTCATGTCACTAAAGTTTGTATATAAGTGTGTCGTGACTCAGAAAACTTGAGGAACTAGCCAAAGGTCATTCAGATAGTGAAGAACACAGCGGGGGGTTGGCACTGGCTGGTCAGGGGTCCGTGCCAGCTAGTGTGGTTCCACATTTCCTTTTGTGGTTCTCGTGGGACTGTTTTGACTTGGGGATAGTTTTAATAACAGCCTATAATGTGGTGATTAAATTTGCCACTACCATAAAATAATATTTGGGGCCTGTCTCCCTCGGTCACATAGCTTCGTGTTCTCTCTGAACCTTCTCCAGTAACCAATCCTCATGCCCTAATAGGGAGCCACCTTACAAAGAGAAGCAGTGGCTGGGCAGAGCAGAGCTGTTGGGATCACAAGCGTTGGCATTCAGTAGAGCTCCTTCCTTTGCAGGGGTAGTGAAGGACACGTGAATGCATGTATGTGAACACGTGTTTTCTAGACAAACACTTTTTTCCTTTATGAATGTTGGGTTGAAACATGCATAACAGGTAGAAAAATCCCTTGGTGTTTGTGTAAGTAACCGTACCAATTACAATGTGATGTAAATCAGTGGAATTCTTACTCCTTGTTAGCTAATAAGACTTAGCCTTGCCTTTTAAAAATCATAATAGAAGATAAGCTTTAGTTGAGTTTTTAAGACAGATGCCTTATTTTAGTTTTTTAAGCAATATCCCCTGCTCCCCTTTTCCTGTTCGGTTTTGTTGTTTCCAGGCAGGGTTTCACCAAGTGGCCCAGGCAGGCTTTGGGCTCAGATCTAGCTGCAGCCGGAAGAGTCTGCCAACCTTTGGGTTTCCAGAGCTCTCTAAGTAGCTTCCTGTGGATGCGTGGTCATCTGTCTCCCCCAGAGCCAACTTTCTTTGCCTGGCAGCATATGAGCCAAAATACTCACTGCTCTTTCTTTGCTCTTGGTTGAGACCTTCATGGTATCTCAAGAAGATCATGACGTGCTCAGTCTCAGCCCCAGTTCCTCAGAAGAAAGACCCAGTTGTGAAACATTCAACCATAAGAATGAAACTATCTATGTGGATAAATAATCAAAGATGAGATGTTACTTCAAAGAAGTGAAGAGTGTGCATCTGATCGCTTTACAGCGACTCTTGCTGATGGGAGGGAAGAGGCTCTGGCTGGAACTGGGAAAGGTGTGCCCGAGCACTCTAGGCTCCCTATCGCTTACACCATTTTAATAGACCAAGATTCTTAAGCACAGACGTCCTAAAACCTCGCCTACCTATACCTGTTTCATCGTCTTTAATCCACTCGGGAGGCAGAGGCAGGCGGATCTCTGTGAGTTCGAGACCAGCCTGGTCTACAAGAGCTAGTTCCAGGACAGGCTCCAAAGCTACAGAGAAACCCTGTCTCGAAAAACCAAAAAAGAAATATCAGTTCCTAGTGATCTTATTCAATTACAGTTCCTCAGATATATTTACAAAAATGTTTTGACAATTAATAATATATCTTAGAAAAACATTCTTTTAGTATTTAAATTTGTCAGTTGCATATTAGACCTAGCAAAACATAGTATTTCTTATGCACATCAACATTTTTTTTCTTTCCAAAACAATAATGCATAGTGGGTAGAATTCACACCTCCATTGGACATAGATTGTGCCAGATCCTTGACCTGTCTTTCCCTCCTTTCTTATGTGTATAATTAATTCTTATCCCATGACAGTGTTAGAAGGAGCTTGGGGAAAAATCAAATTTCTTAACAGGATCTCTTGCAAAATTTCTTTATGCATGAAAACAACAGCCATTGCTCTCCTTAGCAGCACTGTTTTCCTGGTGAAGTTGTGAGTTAGGAAACTTGAACAACAGAGCAAGATGTGCCACTCAGGAACTTTGGCATCCTCAGCAAAGGGCTTGGCTTTTCCGTCTCATTTCTCCTGCTCTGCAAATTTTATTATATGACTCAGTCACATAAGCTAATATTGCCATGAACTTTGTTTTATCTTTCAGTTTGTGGGGACATCCATGGACAGTTCTTTGACTTGATGAAGCTCTTTGAAGTGGGAGGATCCCCTGCCAATACTCGCTACCTCTTCTTAGGGGACTATGTTGACAGAGGGTACTTCAGTATCGAAGTAAGTACACATGGGTTCCTCTTAACCCGTTATGGGTCACTGATACTGTAATAAGATAGGGAAATAAACACCTTGCAGAAATCTAGAATGTAGCAATCAATTTCAGTACACTTTTTATGCAGAGGGATGTCAAAGAAATGGTAAAGTTTTGTCTTGCTGTTCTTGAAAATTGGTTGAAAGAACTAATTAGAGTTGATGGCATAACGGGACTTGAGTTGGCACATCTATGGCTTTTGCTTATGAGAGTAAGTCACTTTCACAAATGGAAGCAGAATGATGGCATGCCTGTGTAAGGACACTAGCAGCTGCTAGATCATGGCACCTGTCATTGAACTAGGAAATTTGTCAAAGTCATTAATTAGTCAAAGTAGAAAAGATAATCATTGAGTATTGGCTCTTCACCAACTTTTCCATCTTCATCTAATTTAAGGGAATAGAAATTACATTCAAAATAAAAGCAAGACCATATGTACTCAAGTTTGTTCTTCCTGGTGCCTCACATGACATCTCAGGGAGGGCCCAACAGATAGACTGGGGAAACATGGTTTCTTTTTTTTAAGTATGCAACACTATGCTGTGTGTGTTTTACTTTTTATTTTTATTTATTTGTTTATTATGTATACAATATTCTGTTTGTGTGTATGCCTGCAGGCCAGAAGAGTGCACCAAACCCCATTACAGATGGTTGTGAGCCACCATGTGGTTGCTGGGAACTGCTCAGGACCTTTGGAAGAGCAGGCAGTGCTCTTAACCTCTGAGCCATCTCTCCAGCCCCAAAACTTGGTTTCTATAAGAGGAAATTTTAAAGCTGAAGCTCATAGATACAAGTCAATCTGTGCTCCTAAGAGAGCAATGGAAGGAGCACTGTTTTCATGCATTAAGTCAGCATGACTGATGTCTCGCACTATTGACTCATAAAATCTGTGCTCCTAAGAGAGCAATGGAAGGAGCACTGTTTTCATGCATTAAGTCAGCATGACTGATGCCTCGCACTATTGACTCACAACCATCATATGGAAAAGGGTTTTAAAATATTTTAATATTAGATTTACAAGCCGGGCAGTGGTGGCGCACATCTTAATCCCAGCACTTGGGAAGCAGAAGCAGGTGGATCTCTGTGAGTTCGAGACCAGCTTAGTCTACAAAAGCAAGTTCCAGGACAGGCTCCAAAGCTACAGTGAAATCCTGACTTGAAAAACCAAAAAAAGAAAGACTTACATAAGGGACATTTAATGTTAAAACAGTGTGTCAACCTCAAACATATCAACTGGATATTTGGGGTATTTAGTTACCTGCAATTAAAAAATTGAAACTCTTTCTCTCTTTGTGTGTGTGTGAATGTATATTCATATGTGTGTACATGTACATATATAGTTTATATGTATATATAAACCATTATAAATGGGCATAAACATGTTTGAATATTTTGTCACAGATAAACAGGTACTCATATACTATGATTTCAACTATGGAGAAATGTAAATATCTCCTTGCTCTCTAGAAATACAAGTCTAGACAAGGAACTAGGATTATAAACACTCTAAAGAGAACCGAACCCTGGCATGGAAGCTGTCCTAGGTTCAGTTTTCTGCTGTCACTCTGATTTTGTTTGAAGTGCTAGGGATTGAAATAGGCTCTCATGTACACTAGGCAAGTATCAGAACACTGAGGTACACTCTAGTTCTGTTTGTTTTTCCTACAAAAATTACAACTTTGTATCTGTGGCCATTTAAAATGTTCTAAATATCTCCTAATTAGAGTTTTTTAGAGCTCCATTAAAAAAAAAATGTTTGGAAAGTAGAAATTCCCTATTTGGTCCTTGGGAGATTTTTTTCTTTGAAAGAATCTATAGTTGCTCTTGATATTAGAAATAAGAGGGTTGCAATATTTAGTCTGTTGTGTTCATTTTGAAATTTAAAACTCATACAAAGATCAAAGTATCCAGCTAAAATGATGTGCCATGTTGAGTGTAGGTCTCATAGTACATTAAAACATTCTGAGATGCATTTGTCCAAAATGCCATCTTCATAACTGGTTCTCAGTTAAAATGAGTACAGACCCATGAACCTTCTGCATACACACAAAAATGACAAAATGTTTCAGCAGTAGTATGGTCCATTTTGATCTAATTGTGACCTGTGAGTAGCTTTGTCGTGGCTGTGAGATGATCAGCATATTAAAACTGATATGTTCAGCATATTGAAATAGAGCAAGCTTGTATATCAGGGGTTCTCAACTTATGGGTCGCAGCCCCTTTGTGGAGGTCAAAGGACCCTTTTACAAGGGTCACCTAAGACCATCTGCATATCAGATATTTATATTAACAATTCATAACACTAGCAAAATTGCAGTCATGATGTAACAATAAAACTAATTTTATGGTCAGAGGTCACCAGAATATGAGGAACTATATTTTGGGGTCTCAGCATTAGGAAGGGTTGAGAACCATTGATATATATGAAATACTCTGAGAATATTTTTTTAGGTATCTGCTATAGTTTGCCTGCTGAAAGTACTGTCAGTTGATAAGTGGACTCATTCTCCCCCCCCTGCCCACCGCCTCCAGTTTTAGAAGATGTCTGGAGTACCTTCCTTTCATAAGATGTTGACACTCAGACAGAGAGAGGGCTTAGGATTCCAAGGCTGTACTCTTTCCACTGTTCCAACGCTGGTCACACTGTATTCATTGAGTATACCTGAAGAAATAGACGCACCGTAATGCAGAAGCTTAAACATAGTTCCACACATGCACAGATGTGCACATGTGGGTACACACGTGCCTGTCTTATTAGGTTTAAATCACCAGATACAAAATATTCTCTGTGTATATGAGATTTGTTGACTCCTCAGCTCCTAGAATGAGAGCTTAGTTTTCTGCCATGTGTTATCGTACCAGGTTTCAGACATCTTGGATCTGTGTCCATAACTCGGGGTTACACTACAGGTATTCGCCTAAGCTTATCCTCTTATTGAAGAGGGATGTCTGCATTTACATCATAACACATCCACTTAGAAGAACTGGTCCTATTTCTAATGACCTCTACGGATTCCAGTCGCAGGCCCTAGGTAGCGTGCCGTGGACAGCTCAGACTGCTTTTATGCACTCCCCCCTCAACCCCGCTAACCCTACTTTTTCCTCTTTGCCATGATTAGCAATCATTCCCCACAAAATGAACCCCCAAACAAGCTAGCTTTTGAGTAGCGATGGAAGAAGTAATTTTTTTCTCAACTGTAATTTTTTTTTTTTTTTTTTTTTTTTTTTTTTTTTTTTTTTGAGACAGGGTTTCTCTGTGGTTTGGAGCCTGTCCTGGAACTAGCTCTTGTAGACCAGGCTGGTCTCGAATTCACAGGATCCGCCTGCCTCTGCCTCCCAAGTGCTGGGATTAAAGGTGTGCGCCACCACCACCCGGCCTCAACTGTAATTTGTCTTACAACAAACCTTTCTCCTTCTGATGATTGCATGACCCTACCTAATCTCTTCGATCAAGCCTATGTGTGTATTTAGATCCACAGCTGGGCGTGTTTCTCTCCAGACCCTAGGCCGAGTCCGGATTCTGCAGACAGAGTCATGCACAGCTGTTTTCTTCATTGAGCTCTCTGCAGGCATTCTGCAGCTTGAGGTGTCAGTGAGCTGGCCTCTCCTGAGGTGCTTTCATCCAGACCTCAGCCCAGGCCTCCAAGGCCTCCAGCACACTGAAGTGTGAAAGGTTGTTGTGTTTATTAGCTGTGAACTCTCGAGGGCCAGGGTGAACCACGGTAAGCCAGGCAGCATTCCGTGCTGCTGCCTGAAAATAACAAGCAAGCGGCAGATCACATGGCAGAGGTGACAAAGCAGGGCCACCAGGATTGGTAGCCAGCAGTCCTGACAGGGCACTGGTCTTGGACGGCTACTTCATGGTATGTTTGTCAGACCAGACAAATGATGTCTTAGAGAAGTCAGGTTCCATATTGTAGGAGTTTGGTTCCTTTCCAGGTTTATGTGATAGCCTGCACTTAGCCATCCATGACACAGAAGCATCCATTTTGATTAGAACGTTTTGCAGCATGGATAGTTACCAGTTCAGGGAGCTGGTCTGTAAGAGGCTAAAGCAGAATTCTCCTTTTCACTTCCTTGCCTCTCGTGCTGCTTTGCAGTTCCTAAGAACTCCGTGCAATTTTGAAAGAAGACTGCCCATCTAAACACTTAAATTACTAAGTAAATCACATCACTTTTTATCAGTGGACGAAGAGGACAATGTTCTTAGTGTTGACTTATTAAGAATAGTCATAAATTGGCCAAACCTATATCTATGATAGAAATCAGTGTAATCTTTCATGTTGAGTAACTCTAACTAGAAGTTGTGAATTCTTGTCTAGTTAGCAGTAGCCATGGTAAGGTGATTTGAAGTGATTGCTATGGCTCATTTACATCCTTATTATGCAGAAGGGTCCATGGAACGTGGTGCTCTTCCCACCTTAAGGAACTCAGACAGTGAAATGCTGGCTCACGGCCATCGCCCACTAACAGACACCTGAGTGACACTGATTCCTCTCGCTTCATTTGCTTGTGATAATTTTAACGAGTCTGTACTTTACAATAAATCTGAGGTCATGATTTTGTTAAAGAGCATCAGTTTTTCAGAATGCTGGGACTTTATATGACAGAGCAGCAGCCAGTAAGAAGACCTTGCTATGCTTGGCACTCCTCCCCAGCAGATGTTGAGGGTGAAGGCTGGCAGGGCTCCGCTCTCCAGTCCACCCTTGCCCTTTCATTTACCATGCCATTTCTTCCATGCTGGCTGTGTTTGCGGTTTTATTTAGTGTTTGGAAGATACTTTATGCTTGCCACAGGAGAAAGGGAAATAATGTGTGGGGAAAAAAATAACTCACACTTAAGAATACTTTGAGCCAAGAATGTGGAAAATTGAGTTATTTTTCTTCCTTTATTTTTCTTTTTCTTTCCCCTTCTCTCCTTGTTTTCTCTTCCTTGTTTTTGTTTTGTTTATTGTCCCTCTCCTTTTTCCCCTCTTTTGTCCCCACCTTTTGTTCTCCAAAGATAGGGTTAATATATTCCAAATGTCTATCACATGTTCAGTATTTTACATCCATAAAGGAGTTATACATTGCATCATTTTTAAATGTATACTTATAAATACTAGGAATATTTAGCATAGAACATTTCTGAATATCTCTTAGAAGGTTTCAGTTATGAGAGAATTTTAGTAATTAAGACTAGAGGGATAAAGTTAAAAGGCTGCATGCCAGTTGCAGATGGAATAAGATCTTTAAGCACTGCCAAAAAGGAAATGTGGGTCTTCAGATACAATTCCTCTAGTCTGCTAGGTAGTTGAGTGGGCTTGCAAAACGCAGTTTAGATTTTAGATGGAGAGACAATTGCTTTATTTTAAAATAAAGTGTTACACGGAAAAAATGAATCTAAAGAGGTCAGAATTTTGGATAAATTTTTCAAGAAGTGAGTCATGAGGAGGGAACATGAGAGTGTTGTAGGTTCTAGGTCCATGTAGTGGTTTAATGGGGTACATATGCGTAAATTTTCATAGAGTTGCATGTGAAATGTTCATCTACTGTCATGTGAGTTGAACTCAAAAACTTAGAAATCTGTACTGACTAGCTAGACCTTATGCATTCTCACTGAATTGTAAATAAGGCACACTCAGGTGGGAGTCTCGGTAGTGCACATGTTCTAGCCTCTAAAGCAAAAGCCCAGGACTCCCAGCGGAGTAGGTCCAGCCACCTGCCGTCATTGTCCAGTTACAGAGACCAGGAGTAAAAGGCAGAAAACAAAACGTTGAATCGACACAGCTCACTGGGGAGAGGAACAGAAAAGGAATTTCATGACCTCAAGTCAGTTTTCAAGATACTGATAGGAGTTTCAAGTTTAAGTAGTGGGAGAATTGGCTTAGGCGCAGGTGCTGTGAAGCAAGGAAATCCCAGAGTCCTTGAGGTCTGGCTGTATCAGATCTGGCTCTGCAAGTCTCCCCTGCTCTGTCTGTTGCTTGAGAGAACAACCCAGCTTCCCTGTGGTCACTGCCTCTGCTTGAGGGTGAGCTCCTCAAAGGATAATATGTTGCAAAACCCTGCTGGTCCTTAAAGCTGGTGTAACTGCAGGATTAGGACAATGGCTGACCCCAAGGACGTGGTAAGACCTGACAGGAAGATGCCTCAATTACAGTCACCTGTGCACCGTCCTCCATCAAGGCAGTTGGGATAGGTTAGGTGGCACTGGCTTTACACAGACCGGAAAGATTAACATGCCAATATGCAGAGTTAAGCAGGATTCTGGTCTAAAAGGTCAAGACAAAGCCAACAATGTAAGACGCAGACAGGGATGCCAGCCTTCTATACTGCTTATCGCAAACTGGTGAGTCCAAGTAAGGCTTCAGTGCTTGTTGGCATACCGTTCTAAGCACCTGTTAGCATATGTTTAAAGGGTCTTTATGTAACCATTCCACTTCCAAATTAGGCCTTGCAACTTAACTGCCAGCTTACAAGTAGTTATGTGTGTCCATACACACCACCCGCGTCAAGGGGCAATCCTCACCATGTTGAACTGGTAACAAGCCTCTCATTGACGTTCATGGCATGTAATAAATGCATTCTCTGAAATATGAGGTGAATTTGAATCATACAGACCCCTTTTATTTAAACATGTAACTGTAGTTCTAAAATGGGATTCCTAACAAGGACTCATTAGGCGGCACGGAGATTTGCAGGCATAGAGGGCCATGCTGCTTCAAGGGCCAGTTATGGAGGATAGTTGGTCAGCTCTTCAGATATGCTAATATCTTAATAACATGAACTTTAGCTAATGGCTATAGTTAGAAAAATAATCATATATATACACATATATACACACATACACACGTACACACTAATGCCGAACTGTTTTTCCTTAATTCAATCATTATTTCATGTTTGAAGATAACATGTTGGAACATTACAGTAATCTACACTTGTCTCCTTAATTAGTATTTTCCCAAAATCCCTGAATTGTATGTTCAAGCATAAATACTTCCACACTTTGATAAATAACCACAGAAGCTATCAGACGAATAGCCTTCGCAGGTGAATATCTTTCCCAGGTAGCCAGCAGATACATTTCTCATAGGTTTTCTCTTTAGGATCACAGTGTGCCTACTGTGTGTTGGAAGACTGGTGAATGAAGTGTAACTATTATGTGTGTTTTTGTGATCAGAATCTGGTCTGTCCTTATTTCTGTGGGGTCCTTACCTTGCCTGCACTTTGGGGAACACAAGCTTCATGAAAGGAGACAGCATGCTTGTTTTTTCTAAGAATCGTTTTCTGCTCTGTGTGGCTTCTTAATGAATGACACTTGAGGGTAATATTGGTATTAATATTTGATTTTTCCACTTATACCTCATCTCTATTAAGTTTGTGTCAATGAAGATTTACTCAAAACCTTATCCGTGTATAGCTAGCCATCACCATCACACAATCTAAAATGTCCAATTAACTAATTTGAGAGTTTTAAGGTGCAAACCATGTCTTTCCTGTTTTGTAGTAAATGTGTTTAGACTCCCTGCCCTTCAATTTAATTGTATTTTATCTAAAAAGTTGTAGGGCTCTGCTCTGTATCACAAAGGCATGAAATAAAGGACAAGATGAGGGTCAGCAATATGGCTCGGTGGGTAAAGGCGCTGCCTGCTGCTCCTGACCACCTGAGTCCAGCAGAGAGCCGTCTCCAGTGTGGCGTCCACTGACCTCCCCTCATGTGCTCATGCACACATAAAGATGCATAAATAAATGTAACTTTTTAAAAAATTAACCGGATGCCAAGAGAGTCGTTGCAAGTGGTAGCTTAGGTAGTATTCTCTGTGCTTCTCAGTATCCTCTGAGTTGAGAAGGTTGTCCATAATACATTTGAGATCCTGTTAATTGATGAAATGCACAAACACAATGAAAGATGCTTATTTTATGTTTATTCTTTTCTTTAGTGTGTGCTGTATTTGTGGGCCTTGAAAATTCTTTACCCCAAAACACTGTTTTTACTTCGTGGAAATCATGAATGTAGACATCTAACAGAGTATTTCACATTTAAACAAGAATGTAAGTATGCTGCGACTTTCTTCCTTTAATGTTGTATATACTAAATTATCATTTTAATAATGATAAATGAAAACATACTGTGTTATTATTCTCTACAGAAAGCTCAAAGCTTTAGGTGACATTTCATATCATCTTTCTAAACATGGGCAGTTTTAATGAAACATTTAATTTTAAATTCTATTTATAATTCTTACAGAATAGCATATGATTGTCTTTGGTCATATGGACTCTCCACCCCATCTCTTAACTCCTCCCTGGTTCACCTCCATATCCCTCCACCCAGAATTTTGTGTTTTACCCGACCTTCCATTTCCAATTTATATTGCTCATATACTCCTAGATGTGGTCCCATCCAATAGAACGTCATCAGCTCACCCTAGGCTACACCCTTAAAGAAAACTAACTCGTCCTCCTACAGAGGCTGTCAGCTGTCCGTAGTGCCTCAGTTACTACAGAGCTCATGAATCCTTTCTGCTCCCACGCTAGAAGAGGGACAGAAAGGTTGTAAGGGGCAGAAGTTGGGGAAGTAGAGAACAAAACAGTGTCTTCTGAGCATGGCAGGACTCCTGCACTCATGAACTTAGAGTGGCTGTGGTTGCCTGTACAAGGCCTGCATAAGATCGAGCCAGAATGTGTTTTTTTAATCATAGGTTTTATCAAGTGATCTATTAATCTGAGCTAAAGTTTCATGTGTGTCACAGTACACAACTACTGTTTAGGAAAGTGAGTCTTAGTCGAGTCCAGAGAAGAAAATGGGGCCAATTGAACCTCTGCTTTGCAGCCTCATAGGTATCAGCCAGTAGGACATTAGACCAAATGAAAGCTGGTTACTTCCTTTAGACATAGATACTTGGATAAGGGAATGCTTTTTGTATAAGTTCTGGTTTTCCCCTGTATGTTTTCCCATTGTTTACTGAAACTTTAATTCTTTTTCTCTCTGTAATTTGGTTTTATATTCAGTGAAGTATAAAGACTTTCCTAAAAACATTAGCTGTGAGTGAATATGGGGAAATAAGAACTCTGTGAGGCAGAAAAAGCTTCAGAAAGTTCCTTGAGTGGCTTTTCTCCAAAATCTTATGGGAAATATCAACCAGCCTTATGGCCCTCTTTTAGTTATCTTCCGCTTATTCAGATGTGTGTGTGCGTGTGCGTGTGTATACATAGATATGTGTGTGTGTGTGCGTACGTATGTATACATACAAGGTATGTAAAAAATGTCTTGAATTTATAGACAAAAGTTATAAAAAGTAAACAATATGGAGAAATAGCAGAAATAAAAAATATTGTATATGAAGGTTAATCTGTGAGTCTTGGAAATCATATTGATTCTGTTTTGAAGGGTCACATTCATATTACCCTGGTAAGAAAACATTGAAAAGAACCAAAGCGAGTTCAATAAAATGTTCCTCGTCACAAAAGCATGACAGCAACTTTTTCCTTCTCACTGTATTTCAAAGGTAAAATAAAGTATTCAGAGCGAGTTTATGATGCCTGTATGGATGCCTTCGACTGCCTTCCCCTGGCCGCACTGATGAACCAGCAGTTCCTGTGTGTCCATGGTGGTTTGTCCCCAGAGATTAACACTCTAGATGACATCAGAAAAGTAAGCTCTATTATTGTCTGCTCGTTCTTTGTCCTTCAGCAGGTACTGGACGATCTTACTTGTCCCGCCCCTGTCACCACTTGGATTGTTTTCATTTAAAATAATGGAATGCGCTCGCATCTCCCTGACTTGTATCAGATGGCTAGCTTAAAGAAAAGATACATGTCTAGACCCTCAGGGTTGGCTGAGCACATGGCACGTGTCGTGAAAACAATCATATATTTGATCTCTAAAGCATATGGGCAGTTTCATTTTCCTTTTTTCAAATAGTCCATCCTATATTCCTGGTATGTTAAACTGTGAAAGCTTCTTGGTCTTTGGAGAAATAGTATACCTTAACCTTTAAAATGTCTTTATGATGATGGTCTTTGTTGTTGTTGTTATAGTATATAATATTAAAGTCAGCTTCTAGCAAAGGCAAAGGTAGTGTTGTGTTTACTATATTAAAGGTAGCAGCATTTTTGCTTTGACTTTGTGTTAATGTCGCTGTTATTTCCCAGCAGAAGGATAACCGAGGTGGAATGAGGAAGTGGATTGTATAGTTTTCATAAAACAATGCAATAATACATGGCAGTGCTGCCCAACCGAAGCAATGTAAGAACAATGCAGCAATGTAAGAAAAGACATGAGAGATTATTTTAAAAAAATATTATTGTACTTTTGGTGCCCAAATCTCCAAAACGAAGCACACTAAAAACATGTTCCTGTATTATCTGCACATATGCTTGTAGCTGTCTAACCCAGGACATTTGTGTGTGCAGGTACAGAGCGTACCGGATCGTAATTTTGATATAATTTTCACCCCTAAGCTCTTAAGCTAAGAAACCAAAGCCACAGTTTTTTCTGCAGGAATTGCTGATGTGTAAGACCGTCTCAGACACCTCTCCCTGCCGTTTTAGAGACCTAGGAAAAGGGATTACATCTCCCGAGCAGAGAAACCAGTGTGGAGTTGAGTCTGACCCCCTTTTACTATTCTTGCCAGTCATGTTAGAAGGAATGAATAACTGAAATTATTCTGAATTGCTGCATTTCAACGACTCACGTTGGAATTCGGCTGGGTTTTGCTAGAAAGATACATGCTGTCTGGTATTTGTTTGGGCCCAGTATGCTGTAAGTCAACTCTGGCTTCAAACAAGTCATCCAGTGACCTGGATGCCAGCGAGTATACAAGTTTTGCTCAAGTAGTAGCTTACTTATGATCCCTCGTGTACATTACTCAGATTCTGCCTGTGGGTATTCATACACGAGACCCAGTGATGTCATTTGAGTAACTGATACTTTTTATTTTATTTTATTTTAGTTTCTTGACCTTGAATGTTTCCGTTGCTGCCTCACAAATTTGTATTCTGAGCAGCAGTTCCAAGTTAATTATAGGAGCTGTCTTTAGTTAATATTAATTTAGTAAGTAGTATTTTCCACTGTATTTAGTGATGAAATAAAATCATCACGCAAACTGTATACTAGGAACTATATAGCTTATCATGGCAGGGGAATGGAAAATGTGACACTATAAGCAACCAACCTTGCTGTACTAACAGATGCTGGGAATCACACACATGCATGTGTGCTGTGCCTGATGACATTGACAAAGTCATGGGCCTCAATGAAACATACAAACTGTATCAAGCATCCTTCCAACAGGAGGACGTGCTGAAAATTCATTTTATACCCTTTTTACTGCTTTTGAGGGAAAAAACAAAAAGGACTTAGCTATTTAACTGTTTTTTTTGTCACTGTTGTCAGTGTTGTAGCCACTGACAAAAAGAAACGAGGAACCTGGACTTTCTGTTCCCTTAGTGCTGTTCATCAGAATTTACAGAATCGAGAAAATAACTTATCAAATCACAAATATATTTCTACTTCATAAGTATCTATTGCCATGAAATCAATATGTGTTTTTATCTCAGGAAGCCAAAGTTATGCAACTCCTTCTTTATGAATCCTGTCATTAATCTGCAACTGACTTGTGTTCTCAGAAGTAGAGGGAATGATAGGCTTTTTCTTTCCTATTGGAAAGTAACTGTGCTATTGTTTTCTCTTTAAAAATTACACAAGGGGCTGAAGACATATCTGTGGCAGAGGACTGCAGTGTCAGGTGGCTCTCAACCACCTGTAACCCCAGCCCCAGAGGACCTGATGCCTCTTCTGGCTTCAGGGGCCGCCTGGGCTCACATGTTCATACCAGTGCACGAATATACATAGAACACCATTATTTTTAAATAAATCTTGAAATATTAAATGAAAGTATGTTAAATAAACACAGATTCTTCTCGGTGTGCCAATACCCTCTTCCATGAGGCACCATTACTATTTCTTCTGTGGTTGTTTTGCACAGACTGCAGTGGCCATGATGGCCACACAGTGTATAACTGGAGAAACTAATTCTGTATGAAGGCCCCAAGGACGATGCTAAACCCTGGAAGTGTGAGCAGGGTCTAGAGGAATCCGGGGCATCTTTTACTGTCACACTCTTATTTGCACCAAGACCAGCTACATAGTGGTATGGACTTCAGCTAGAAGCAGAGGTAGCTTCTGCGGAGTGAGTGTCAACATGGCACCAAGCAAGGGAAAGCCACCTACACGCTCAAATTCATGTTGTCTTATTAAAAAAGGACGTCACAAGGATTCTCATCCAGGTTTTAAAAGACAGTTCTCTGCAGTTGGTAGACAGAACAATATCAAGCTCCTCCTTCACAAATAAGACAAGAATAGATTGAAATCATGATAGTGACTGTGTTATTTGGATAAAAAAAAATAAGAGAAAGGTTAAAAGGAAATGGATGAAAGAGGAAAGTGTAAGAATTGAGTAGACAAGAGAGGCCAAGGGAGAGGTGAGGGCACAGACTACATGGGTATCATGAGGAAGAAGAAAGGAAAGGCCGAGAAGGCAGAGTGTGGATGCCATTTCTCCCATCTGAGGCTGAGGGGTGGGACCAGATGGGCATCACTCAGAGCTGCCTTCCTGTGTGTTCTGAATCCCGAGTGTCCAAAGATGAGTATTTTGTGCTCTGTCTTCTATTTTTCTTAGTTAGACCGATTCAAAGAACCACCTGCTTATGGACCCATGTGTGACATCCTGTGGTCGGACCCCCTGGAGGACTTCGGGAATGAGAAGACTCAGGAACATTTCACTCACAACACAGTCAGGGGATGTTCGTATTTCTACAGGTGAGGACCTGGACTCCCTCACAGGCTGGAACCTGTCTGTCTTACAGTATTGGGGTTTATGAAGGAATAAGTAGATACACAGATATAAAGAATGTATACCTGCATACAAATGCATGTGTATATGAAATCTGTGAAGAATATGAAAGAAATGAAAGGCAGGGGCTGGGACAGGGGATGGCTGCTGATGATAAAATATACTAAAAATTGTCTCTACTACATGAACTGCGAGAGAGCCTCATTACTGGCCTTTGTTTCATCCACAAACATACTCTTGTTTCACCAGTTTGTATAACTTAAATCAGAAAACCAACCTCTCATTGGCTGACTAAATAATACTCATCCTCAGATTAGTTTAAAATGTTTCTGGTTTCCTGGATGGCTGGGACCCAGCAGTTGCAGATTATCCAGGTAATTAGGTGGGTGGGTTCACATTTAGCACTTTGATAAGCCAGGTTGAAAGTGTCTTAATAGTGCATTTTACGTGTGCAAGTGGGACCTTCAGAAAGTACTCTGTAGGACATTTGGGGTTCTCTGTGTCTGGACCACTTTACTGATCTTTTGCCCTCACCTTTGTCTGCTGCATGTGGTATTCTAAACCTGGTTTGGTCCCTTCCAGTGTGATGGAATGGTGGGAATGTCCTGGGGGAAATAGAATATAAAAACAAAATGGAGAATTTTAAATTCTAAAACACATTCTGGGTTTTGTTTTATTCTCTATTTCAACTTAAAACAATAAACCTGATGTTCTTTAGAAATAATGTTCATTTCCATGGAATGATTTAGTCTGAAAAACTCTGTAAAATGTCTCCAGCAAGCTGATAGTGTTCTCTGTGTAAGTTTCCTACTCAACAGTGGAACATATTCTATGCATTAAATTTTATTATAGATGGAAAGGTTTTTTTTTCATTTGTTAGAATGATTGGGAAATTAGTTTTGAACATAAATCATATTTTCTGGAAACCATAATTGTGGGAGTGATTTCTATTTTACATAATAATAGTGAAGCTTATTCTGAACCGAAATGTCAGATTGCAAATTATCTTATGTTTTTGGAAGAGGCACAAAGGTTGATGAGTATATGTCGGTAAAATATTCTACAATTCTGAAAAGCTTAAAACTTCCTGTTGATAATCACTTAACTTGGGTATAACATTTTATGAAGCTATTTGTGCTTATATAAAATAGGTATTTGAAGTAAATTAAAGCCAAATGTTAGACCTTTCAAATCTGGTATTAAATGCCCCAATTATATATAGGTCTGTAGGTTACCTGTTGTATTTCACTAAAATATAATACTATACAGAACCCAAACATGATTATAATGTTGACTTGTATTGTATTTATCTACAGTATAGCACTCTGCTGTCAATCTTCTGGGTCAGCCATTCAGGCAAACCTCATTCTGAATGACATACTGGAGTGAGCTTACACAGTTGCACAGCCCTTTTTGTTGTTTTGCTAAGACTCATGAAACATATATAAAAAGAGTTTTTGGGGGTTTACAGTTTCAGAGAGCCCATGACCATTATGATGGAGAGCATGGCAGTGGGCTTGCATGGCACTAGAGAAGTAGCTGAGAGTTCATGGGGCAGAGAGAGCTACCTAGGAATGCTGCCAGCTTTGTTGAAACCTCAAAGTCCACACCGACTGACCACCTCCTTCAACAAAGCCACACGCCCCTCATCCTTACCAAACAGTTCTACCAACTGTGGACCAAGCATTCATTCATGAACTTGTGGGGGTGGTCATCTCTTTCAAACTGTTACATTCTGTAAATGTAGACACAAAATGCAGTATTATCTATCACACAAATGGTTAGAGTTAAGCACATTCTCACACTTTAATTCTGCAGATCATATGAGTTTCTTCACAGATGTTGATCTTTGATCTTGACAGAAGTGTTGCTGTGGGGCTGAATGTCTGAATACAGAACTTGTGACCCTGACAATTAGCAGAGGATTCTGGGTATTCTAGTCTGTCAAAAGGAAAGAAGGATATGCCATTAACACACAGTCTTTGAATTCTTTTGTCTTTAAAGTCACCTTGAAAGGATCAGAGACATTCTTTGAAGTTCATCTAGACAGGTACAAGTGACTGTAAAATTAGCTAAAGAGCTTAGTGGTTGCATCTCTTTGGAGTTACTGTCAATTATCTTGACTTACAATTTTATTTTGCATGTCTCTATATTTAATTTGATATGCCACCCTATTGACTGTATAACATATTATCTAGGCTATGATTTAAATAGCACATAGTCATACAGAAAAATATATCAGGATAGGGCTGGAGAGATGACTCAGCAATTAAGAGTGCATACTTCTCTTGCCTAGGATCTGACTTCAGATCCCAGCACACACATATGTCTGGTGGCTCCAGACCACTGTGAGCCTGGCTCCAGTGAGATCGGATGCTCCTGGCATCCTTAGATACCTGCATACGCATACACTCACACATACATGTAATTGAGAAAGAAATCTAAATATCTTTAAATGTATCAGAAGAATTTTTCCCCTAGCTTTTTAATTAGGTTCCTAGCAATGCATCTCATGTATTTAGTGTATTCTGGGTGCTTTTACACCAGCCTCTTATTTTTCTCCTGCTCCTGTCACCTCACATGGCTGTCTCTTTCCCAGACTCATGGCTTTTGGCATTCTTGCGTGACTCATTTGGTTTAATCAATATTATCCTAGTGACCCCTGAATTGGGACAAAAGTATCTGATCAAAACCAAAACTCCTTGGCTACTCCATCCCCAGTATTCCCATTAACTTCATAATCGCAGACCATAGCTTACACCCTCAAATGCCTACATTGTTCAGACAGGTAACTGAGATACTGCATGTGGGCCAGCGTCAGACTGGAGGTTATTCTGGACCATGACATATGGGAGGTAAAATCTCCTTCATATAAACTTAAGAAAAATGGTTAGGAGTTTTGGTATTTGGTTACCAGTTTGTCTCTGCACCAAGTGCATCATGGAAGCAGTTTTCTAGGCTTTCTGCTTCACACCGTTTGAGTTCAGTTAGGGCATTCTAGCAATGCTGTGAGGACCTACTCTGGGGTTACACCGATGTGAATGTTAGTGTGCCCGTGGCTGCACCTGCAGCCCTTGAACCCCGTGAATGCTAGTGTGCCTGTGGCTGCACCTGTGGTCACTTGAACCCCATGAATGTTAGTGTGCCGTGGCTGCACATGCAGCACTTGAACCCCGTGAATGTTAGTGTGCCTGTGGCTGCACCTGTGGTCACTTGAACCCCATGAATGCTAGTGTGCCCATGGCTACACCTGTGGTCACTTGAACCCCATGAATGCTAGTGTGCCCATGGCTGCACCTGTGGTCACTTGAACCCCATGAATGCTAGTGTGCCTAAGGCTGCACCTGTGGTCACTTGAATCCCATGAATGCTAGTGTGCCTGTGGCTGCACCTGTGGTCACGTGAGCCCCGTGAATGTTAGTATGCCCGTGGCTGCACCTGCGGCTCACTTGAGCCCCATTAGTATTAGCGTGCCCATACCTGTGCCTGCAGCCTTGAAGCCCACAGCAGCAGCCTCCAACTCCTTACTGCGCTCAAGCCCCTCCAGTTCTGAAGTCCCCTGCCCCTCTTGTCACCTCTACCCCATTCTCCTCTAAAGTACCAGATAAGCTCTGCCCTTCTGCCACATTTTTCTTGTGCTTATTCCTAAATGCTGCTTGATTCCCAGATCACAGTTAGCTATTTCATTATTTGCTAAAGCTGAGCATTTACTTAGGTATTTTCGTGTTCTTATATCCAGTAGAAATGTGCACGTAAGGGTAGCAAAAGACAAGCATAAAATTGTTCATGATAGCCAATAAATGGAGACCACCCAAACATCTACTTAGTAGAATAATAAACTATATCATTTCAAGATGTATGGATGAAGGTAGAAATAGCACCTTCTTTACAGATTAAAGTATACTTAGTATGTGTGTGTGCGCACACAATAACTCTATTATAAGTTACGTATATGCACAAAGTGCTGACTATAGAGAGAATGAGAATGATCTTAACAAAACCACGCACACCAACATAAATGAATAGCATAAATATGATGATGAGAAAAAGATAGTCAGCAGTCAGATACAATGAAATGAACTCTGCATACAAGAAAACTAGTCTCTAACATCGAAAGCCAAGGTGCCTGTTATCCTGCGTGAGAGTGACAGCTCTGAGGAGGTCCGTGTCTCTGAGTACTAGGTATGAGGTATGAAAGTGTTCTTTGTGTGAAGGGATGATCTCTTCTGATTTATGACCTTTTTATATAGATATTTCACTTTAGTAAAATGTTCGCTCCCGAATTAGGAATGTAGCTCAGTGGTAGAGCACTTGCCCGGTGTACATAAGACCTGGAGTTGGTCCCCAGCTCTACAAAGTAAGAGTTTGCTTAAGCAGCAACCGCTTGCCACTTATCCAGATGCAAGTGATGACTGTGTTCTACAGAAGGTCTGGCAGGAAGTGGAAGCCTCAGCATCTCAATTCTAAATTCCTTAGAGGACCCTGGAGCAAAGGAGAGACCAGAGTCCTAGGAAAAGTAGGCTGATGGAAGCCCCAGGGTGCTGCAGGGTTGAGTACCCATTACTAGGCCCCAGCAGCAGAAAAGCGGAGCATGGGGCAGGCTGCAAGGGGTAAGAGCATCAGGAGGCGGAAGGGGCTTCCTGTCCACACCGTGCTCTCTGCAGGGCTGAGCAGCCAGGAAGACCAGCACCCTCCGCATCTCCCCATGGGTGACTGCCCTTGCTGTGGCTCTTTAAGTGACCTGAGCTCCAGGAAGTGACAGGTTGTTGCTAAGCACTCTGAAGAGGGAGTGGAGAGAGCTGGCATTCCCTCCACTGGAATGTTCTGTCGCTAAAGGGCAGATCTCTAATCATACTTTGCTTAACCCTGTGATAAGGATCAGGTAGGTCCAAGGTGCCAGCTGGGGAGGCCAGGGGGTGAATTGGGCTTGACTGGAAGGCTCCTTACAGGGTCACACAACTCAAGTGGAGGAACTGGTCTTTTCAGGAGGAAAAAACACCCAGGGAAAGATTCTGCAAAGGCTTATGCATGCAAAGCCATTGTAGTGGTACCTGCAAGCAAAATCTTGATGAAAAGGTCTAAGGTATTTAATTCAGAGTCCAAAATGCGGTTGATATGTTAGAGAAATGTAACTAAGGAAACAAGGAGCTCCAGTACAACTTGTCTACTGTTGCTCGTGTGTTCTTTTAGCCTTCTTTGTTCCCTCTCCAAGCCCCCTCAGAGCAGGGTCTTCTAATCCTCTCCTGGCTACTGCCCCCATCTAGCACTAGAAGACCTTTTGCAAGATCACGTTCTCAATGTTCTTTCATGACCAACAGGCGCGGGGGCGGGGGAGGTGCTGCCTTACTCTGTAATGTCTGTAGAACATGTGAAATATTTTATCTTCAGTATATTTTATTCCTCTGTAGATTCTGAAATTTTTTTATCACATTCAATGTTTCTGTCCATTTTATAAAACACCGCACAGCCTGCCCTTCCTTCTGGCCAAGGGAACAATCCATCACCTGCTCTAATAGGTCACCACATTTCGCCCCTGCAGAGTCCGAGAATCAGGAGCTCTGCTGCCGAGTGCACACACACGTGGGTGCTCAGAGGAACCCGAAACTCTTTACAGTTTGTAAAAGAACTGTTGTTGCCAGTGAACTAAATCTTTCTTACACTCTGTATTAGTTGCTTTTCTCCTGCTGTGACAAAATACAGGCCAAAGCCATCTGAGGAAGGAACAGGGGTACAGCCTGTCCCTGTGTGGAAGTCAGGTTGGCCGAGGCACCGTCAGCTGCTCCCGTTAGGTCTGCTCTGCAGTCAGAGAGCAGAGAGAGGCTGATGCTGGTGCTCACTCCGCTCATGGCCTTCTCTGTTTTATTCCGGCCAGGATCCTCTCCCAAAGAATGTGCTACCAGCTAGGGTCCATTTGCTCACTTTGATGAACCTAATGTTAAAATCTCCGGCACAGACATGCCCAGTTGTCTCCTGGATGTGTCTAGTACCTGTCAAGCTGACTGTCACTACTACCCATCACACAGTTGATGTTCCTAGGCATATACCATCTTAGAAGTATTTTCTTCCTGTTGATTGGAAAATTCATGCATATATATATATATATATATAGCATAGAAACCACATTTGTTTTGTCTAGTATTTTTGTTCTGTATACTAAATTGTTTCTCCAAAGTAGTTTATTATTTTATTTATGAATATATCCAGGTGTATGTATTTTAGGTTATAGTGAATATTGTCAGTTTATTCATAAAATATTGTTTTTTTCTGACCTAAATTTTAATTTCCAATTTAAATTCAAAAGTTTATGTCTTAGAACAAAGGTATAGCAGTTGGAAACAATATTTTAAGTTTCAATTTGTAATTTGGGTTTCAATTATAATGACATTTTGAAATTGAAGCTTTCCTTTTTAATTTTCATTTTATTTATTACTCTGGGCGTGTGATGCTGGGTATGTGATCATAGGTGTACACACCAAGACACACATGTAGAAATCAGAGGATGCCTTTCAGGAGCAACTTCTTCCCTTCCACGTATGTGTCTTAACTGCCTCAGGGAGTTAAGAGCTGTCCCCAGAGCCAAGAGACTTGTTTCCTGAGTGTTGCACGATAGTGCTGGATCCCAGCATCACCAGGTGTCCCAGCGGCATGTGGCAACGCATGAAGACCTCCTAACCACCGCTTCTCTTTTCTTTCCGTGTCTGGCAGTTATCCAGCTGTCTGTGACTTCCTGCAGCACAATAACCTGTTGTCCATCCTCCGAGCCCACGAAGCCCAGGACGCGGGGTAAGTGCCGCTGAGAAACCCTCAGGACTGCCAAGTCCCTGTGGCCAGACTCATTTCCAGAAGGAACTGGTTTTAAAATGGGCTTCTAGCAACTCAGGTGTGGCAGAGTTGCTGGGGCTGCATGACTGCTGATGTCTGGGGAATTCCTCTCTAACATTCCTCTGTCTTTAGAGGGGAGAAATCTGTTTCCATTTGTTTTTTTAAGGACTGTTTTCTTAAAGGCACCTCCCCTTATTTCTTTCAATTCTTGCAATCACTATGTACCAAGGAGGAAAGCCAGCAGCCACTCTCAGTCTGTGAACCAGTGTGGATGAGAGTCACAGATATTTAGAAGTTATTGTAAGTTGTAGGCTTCTTTTAAAGCATTCCACTCCTGCTCTTTGTAGAGTTTTATAGGGGAGAAAATTAGGACATTAATTGAACAATAGAAAATAATAATACCATGTTCTGACTATCAAATAATTCCACAGAATTAATTTTGTTTTTAGTGAACTCTTGAAGCCTACTTTTAAGAGTTTGGAAAACCAAGAACTGTCAAGTGTTTACCTCAAAGTTTTGTACCTGAGAGAGAGAGAGAGAAGGGGGGACATTCATTTAGGAACTGGGCTCTGACCTTCTTTTCTTGCTTGCCTTTAAAGAAACAACTCATCCCTTTGAGTTCTTCCCTTTTCTGAAAAGTGAAAGCACTCCTTTTTAAAACCTGTGTGCTGAAGTGGGGTGTTGATGCTTCGCTACGGGATCCCCTGTGGCACCTGTCCCTGGCACGTGACAGAAGCTAAGGTCCCTTCCCAGCAGTGCCGGGGGAGGTAGGAGCTAACTGGCATTAAACAGTGTATTATCGCTGACCCTTGAAGTGACCTGTTCGTGCACACAACGCTCGGACCCTCAGAGCTGTTTGAGCTCAGGGGTGCAGGGACCATGTTGTTCCTGTTTTGTTTTGTTTCCAAGCAGGCTAGACATTTAGAACAAATATTTCTTAATCACATTGCATACCTGAGATTGTTTGCTTACTTGGACATGGTTGACTTAACTGCCTAATTTCAATCAGCATCAAATATTTTTGTTTAAAGTGAGCAGTTCCTTAATTGCTTGGGTAAGTTGAGGACATGTCATGTAGTTTTGTTATTTACTTATTTACTTAATCTTAAAGTAGGTCTAAGCAACCTCATCTTATAAAGTTCAAGTACCAGTAGGAATATGTGTTTTAACCAATTACTCTTCCCTTGAGAAGCCCCCACTCACTCGCAGCATATCTGATCGATAGTCACTTAGTCTTTAAATACAGTTTTCTTGTTACTTTGTGGGAGAAGGGGTATTATTATTTCCCACTATGGCAACCCCTGCCCCTACCCCAACCAAAGCATAACTCAATAACAAAATACATCGGAAATAAGGTTTTTAATGGGGTGTTTCTTTTGGGAAAAGCCAATGTCTGAGTATTTCCATAAAGAAAAAAACATCAAAATCTGTTTAGAATTAAACCATTAAAGTGGCTGTCTACGTAAAGGTGCTATTTGGGCAACTCTTAGAAATCAGCTACCAGGGAAAAGAAAAAGACAAAAATTAAAAAAGTAGCCAAAGAAACAATACGATTATGTTGTATATGAATGCTCCTAAGAGCCGGGCGGTGGTGGCGCATGCCTTTAATCCCAGCACTCGGGAGGCAGAGGCAGGTGGATCTTTGTGAGTTCAAGACCAGCCTGGTCTACAAGAGCTAGTTCCAGTGCAGGCTCCAAAGCCACAGAGAAACCCTGTCTCGAAAAACCAAAAAAAATAATAATAATGCTCCTAAGTTGATATTCCTAATTCATAAGACAGAAATCATGAGACACATTTTTGTGGGGATGGAAAGAGAGGCCCTGCCTCCTGTTCTTTTTGATAGATAATTGAAGCGTTATAGTGTGAATTATTTTTGTCCCGGTAGAAGAAAAGTAATAAGGTGGTTTCTTTCCAGAAGTTCTCATGGATGTTCTGTTCAGTACCAGTTGATCAAATCTCACCCTGCTGAGACAGTAACCTTTGCTGTGCAGACACCAGCAGAGACTGATAATACAAAAAATTCTAAAAAAGAATGTCGCAATTAGCAAAACTCATAGATGTAATGAGACATTCTTGAAGGGAAAAAGTATCGCTGTATTCTACGAAATCAGTCAAGCTAAAGGTTTATATGTAACCCTGTCAAGAATGGTTTGCAAAATGACTGGCCTGGATCTCAGCTCTCTGGACTGGCCTGTCTCTGAACACTTTAGCTTGTATGTTTTCTGTTGAACACCTGCAAGTGAATTATACTTCTGGATTCCACCCACCCCTGAGGTTTGCTAAGTTTAAAAGCTACCCATTTGGAAAGCCACACATGTGATTGTAGATTTGCATTCCTGTTGCTCCTGAAATAGATCCATGCCTATGTTCAAGAGACTTAGAGAGATTTTATTTAGCACATGTCATTGGGTCGTCTTTGGAAGGCGGAACTTCACTGAGTTCCTGTTTGCAGATGTCTATAGTTGGGTGCCCCTGCTCATCCACCTACCTTGTGTTCTATTGCCTGTAGGTACCGCATGTACAGGAAAAGCCAAACAACAGGCTTCCCTTCTCTGATTACGATTTTCTCAGCACCAAATTACTTAGATGTGTACAATAACAAAGGTAAGTGTGAAAACTTGATGGAATTGTAAGTAGTGTGTGTGTTCATGCTTAAACTAATTCCTACTTGACTGTTAACATTTTAAACCATTCCTCTTTTTGCTAATCCTTTATATGCTTAAAGAAAAAAAGGGGTCCAGTTGTTCAGAGGTGGAGTTTCTGCACTGCTACTTCTTAGCTATTTTCTAGACTGTATCTAATGTATAGTAGAGATGCTATCTTCTCTCTAGTAGATACAGACTTTTAAAAAAAATCATAGTACTAGCTGGGCGGTGGTGGCACACATCTTTAATCCCAGCACTCGGGAGGCAGAGGCAGGCGGATCTTTGTGAGTTCGAGACCAGCTTGGTCTACAAGAGCTAGTTCCAGGACAGGCTCCAAAGCTGCAGAGAAACCCTGTCTCAAAAAAAAAAAATAGTACTTGGAGGTAACCCAAACTCAGGCTCCTTAAAAAGGCTACATGTGTATACGGACCCTGTAGCTGTGTTTGTCCAGCAAAGTTGTGTCTAGCAAAGGAGAAGTTACAGCTTAAAATTACAATAGGATTTATGGAGCCCGCACCACGAAGTCACTTTCTGAGCTGAACAAGTACAGGTTCAATTCTTTAAAAGGAATATTAAGCTTCAAGGGAAATCTTAGCTGGCCCTCCCTGTGTCTATATGCAAAGCGAGTGCCTATAGTCGGTTGCCTCTCCTGGAGTCTCTCACCAGGAAGTCATGAATTGAGATGCAACCCACCATTCTGAACTTGCTTCTGAAACGAACAGGGAAGCCAGAGGGTGTTATATGCTGGCTGGGAGGAAAGGAGATGTAACTGAGACAGGTCTACCTTCCGCCAGGAAATGGAGTCCTGGTTTTCAAATGACTTGGCATGCTAGGTGTGTCAGAGCAGGGGATGGAATGTGGAGAAAGGATTAATTAGTAGCCATTGGTCAGGGTGTCCTCCTCCTATGCTTTCTAATGCTACCAGGAATCCTGCTCCAAAAGGCAGAGTGGCCTGTCTTCCTACTGCCCCGCATCTTATCCTGTCCCTCTCTCTGCATGCCTGTTTCTCCTGCAGTGAGTGGATGCTACCCCCAGACCTTTCTCTCAGCCCTGAGGGTGAGGAAAGCTGGATGGAGTGGGCTATAGCTGCCTAACTGTTTCCGAGGCCACACTGACTATGACAGGCCTCCCTCGAAACGAAGGGGCGGAGGTATCCATGGACATGGTACAACCGTCGCTCCTAGCAAAGATGTGCTGTCCTTAGAAAGGCAAGGACTCCAGATATAATAGGGCACGCCATCTGCCTCCTGTGCTCTGAGGCAGTCCTTAAGCAGGATGCTGGAGATTCACTGACAGTCTGAGCTGTTAGTGGGGAGCCACAGGAAATGTATTTGGCAAGAAGGAATTTTCTGAAGAGTTAGGGAAGGTCTTGTTTAAAATTTTGATCCAGACGTAAAAGAATCCTCAATTTTTGTAGCAAAAATATAAAAAGTCAAGACCAGTGAATGTTTTAAAGCAAGAAATTTATTTTTAATTAAACTTATGAAAGGTAGTTATTTGGATTAGTTCGATAAAGGTTTTCAGCATTTCTCTGGGCGGGGCCGTTGACCAGAGCATTTCTCACCATGCTCCTGTAATCCGCCTTAACTATGTACAGTGTCAATACTGTGCTAGAGTTTTTAAAGGTTTTTCTGTTAAGCGTCAGGAACCATAAGAAAATGATAGCACCTGCTTGTCTGTAATATCAGCCCTTGGGAGGTGATCAAGACTGGAAGGGCATCATCAGCTAGCAATGTCCACACTAACCTGGGCTAAATGATGTCCTTTCACAGCCAAACAAGCAAACTGAAAGCACCAAGGAAGAGAATGCCTTCCCAAAACACTTTCATGACACACTCATTGACAAATAGCACAGACTATTCTTAGGCACTTCTGGGAGTTAAATAAAACCCGAGGCATTAAAAATGAAGACAATCGGATGTCCCTCCAGAATGCCCTTAGACACTTCTTCCCATTCTTCCATGTAGCACTGTTTCTTGGTGCAGAAAGCTCCTCCTAAAGTGGGTATGTTGCCTCTTGGTGCATGGTTCCAGCATGACAACCAGGGACCTGAGCACAGGAGAAGGCAGGGGTTTGCTGTCTTTGAGATCAGTGTGGCTCTTTAGCTCTTATCTCTTGCTTTGGGTTAGTCACAGTCCTTTGGGGAGAGGAGAAAACTGTTTCCATGTGGGGAACCTTTTCATAAAGCAGAAATTCAAGAGAAAAGAGAGACTGGAACAGAAAAGAAAGGTGTATTCTTCCGTCGGAACATAATGTCAAAAGACTTTTGTGTCAAATTTCTGAAGCACTTTACAGCTATTATGCTAGCAGCTTGTACAGTATATGGGAGTGGGAGTCAATTATTCACTGCTAACAGCGCGGATTGCTTGATTTGAATAAAATCAATGTTAGGTAGGATTTTAAAAAGCCAGGCAACAAAACTGAGTTGCAAGACTCTCAGCAACATAATTGATGGGAGAACAGCAGGGAGGGTTCTGTGAGGTAATCATGGACGGTTAGAGACGATGACCACCAGGGACAGTAGTTGCACTATGGTTAGTGAAGCTTCTGCCAAATGAGAGAAAAGTGACCCTCTCAGGCCAGGTGTTTATCGTGCGGCTTTCATACCGAAGCTAGCGTGGGCCAGACGTGTGTTTAATGTGCAGTTGTAGCCATTCAGAGTTGTTCCTGCCCGCAGTTCATCAGCAGCGTTTGGAAGGTTGATGAGACTGAGCGGCTCATCCTTCCTTGTCTTCTCATTAGCTCAGCTAGCGCCTGTCCTTTCTTGTCAGCCTTAGCGCACTTACTTTCTCTCCCATCCCCCTGCATCTGTCCTCCCCCTACTCTGGGAGCTCTTGAGAGATGCCCAGGCCAAAGATGGAAATTCAGATCACAATTATCCCACCACACACTGGCTTCATTTACATCTAGAGGATATGCAGCTCTCTAAAGTGAGGGAGAAAACGCTCTTTTGTAAAAAATGGAATTGTTTTAGGATTATAGACAGAGTCCATCATCTTGTCATATTTTCTGTCGTTAGCTGGCACATGTGAGTGGACAGCTTCTTAGCTACTGTCTTCCCTCAGCTGTTCATGATTTTTTACCCTTTGTGAATTATCTCCCTCCTTCTAAATAAGCTTGGAAAGCAAACCTTAGCAGCTTCTCAACTTATTTCCCTGAACAAATTTCCGCTTTGCGTCCACCCTCATGTCTCTCCCCATCTAGAATACTTTGCTTACACTCCTATGCATTTCACTAGATTAGCTGCACCCATAAGAATACAATGCATGCTTCCTGAAGAGTTCTCTCTTTGAATGTGTGTGAGTCTGATCATAATCTCTTATGTATAGCACTGACCTTTTTTTTGTAATTAGCTCGCTCATGTATTTCACTCACCTGCCAGTCATATTAACTTCTTGAATCCCAGAGTTTGTAATGTCCATTGTACATTCACATTTTAAACCTTTGTTTTAGTTATGTTTCCTATCTCTGCAATAAAAAAGATAATATCCTGACAAATGCACCTTAAAGGAGAAAGAGTCGGCCTTGGCTCACAGTTTAAAGTTACAGGTCAGCCTAGTCAAGAAGCGAGAGTGATAGGAGCCAAAGGCAGCCCCTGACCTTGCATCAGCAGTGAAGAACCAGAGCTTAATGAACTCACTCTCCCCTTCTTGTACAGCCCAGGAAATGGTGTGATGCACAATGGTTGGTCTTCCCACCTCAGTACCTCAGTTAACCTAATCAATATACTCACCAAAGACTTGCCTGGAACCCATCTCCTAGCTAACTTCAAATCTCATTGAGTTGGCAGTAGACTAAACATCAATGCCTGGTACATACCTGGCAGGCAGCACATGCTTCGATTAGTACTTGTTCTTCCTAGGATTTAATAGTAATGCATTGTCTTATAACAGTTCTATCAGTTCTGGCCCAGAGAGTGACATCCCGACTGATAACAACCCTTATACTCTTTTGTGATTGTAGTTAGCTGACTGAGTACTTGGCATATTTAACTGTTCTTATGTTTCTCTGTAGCCTGAAGTAAAGTCTATTTTCTATTTACCCAAATATACCAAACAGAAGAAAAATGCAATTGTGACAGTCTCATTTTAGTAAGTGGCCACCTATAAAAATGACCAGCTATATCTAATTACCAACAACACTGAACAAGTTTATATTAGTAATTTACTACTGTATTTTTTTCTACTACAGTAATTCGCTACATAGAATGCACCATGCTGCAGGGTATCTGGGCTATGTGTTAAACATGGTCTTTGCCCTAATGTGCCTTAGGCTCTGTTATCATGCTAGACACAGTTAAGTACTTCTTTCAGTAAAGATTTAATATGTTTGAGTAGTACTATAAGGAAGAGAAAAACAAGATAGATGAGTGGAAATTAATCCATGAAGACAGGAATAGCTTAACTCAGGAAGAGATAGTTAAGAGTAAAATCATTTGTGACTCGCAAAAAGCTGGACCAGATACAAATGGTGCTTTGGAAAATTTAGTTTGACCAAATATTGGAATGAACATCTGGGGGGAAAAATAACATTTTTTTTTATACCTTGATAGAAACAGGCAGGTCCTTTAGATTCTTAAAGTGTAACTGTCCTTATAAGTTAGCCTCTCCCCATCACTATTGACAGGAAACCTTCTGTCTCTAAATGTGCCTGAACAGAATCTCAGGTAGATGACAAAGGTATCCCCACCAAACCAGTTCTCAGGTTCCAGTGAGTTCTTGGATAAGTGGGTGAGCGGATATATGCAGACATTGGATGTATGCAGAGATATGTTAGTGTACATACCAAGGATCTGTGGCTGAGCCCCAGAGTTGGCTACTGACAGGCAGTAATGGTAAGGGCATTTATTAAATATATTTTGTGTGTGAGATGAAAGTCTAAATGGTGGCAAAACTCAGCAATCGAGAACCAGACATGAAAATGGCCATCAGGAAAAGTGTCAGCGGGATGTTAAGGGGCGTGAGGAAGAGCATGGTCAAAATTTGGTCTAGGACGTGAGCAAGAGCATCATTTGTCAGACAACTGAGATTCAGAACTGCACAGATGATGTTTGGGATTTTTAGGTTAGATGATCTGAATTGCTCAAGAAAAGATTTTCTCTACCAAATCTTGATGTTTTCAAATCATCTACAACGAGAAGGTGTCCTGGACTTGAGGGAAAACACAGAGAAAACAGTCCTAAGTAGAAATAGAGAGACATCTCATCAAGAGATTGTAGTAACAGAGCACTGGTTAATGGCTGACTTAAGGGTCCAAAGGGTGTGAATCATCTTGACGGTCATGATGTGGACGCCCTCCAGCAGATACATTTTAAAAGCTGTTCTGTTGCGGTCCTTAGCTTGTAGCACAGCCCTCTATGGCCCTCTATGTAGTATGATGTCATCACACCCGAGAAGCTTGGTCCATCCTGACCGTGATCCCCCAGCACTGCCTCCTGGATGTTGATATTCTACCCCTAGGTTTATGAGAGAAATTCAAAGTCAACTAGATGATAATTCTAGTCAAGGGTGGGAGAAGCACTGGAGGGTCTCTGGAAGGAGAGCCGGGCATCTGTGCCCATGCATCCCTGAGTGACATATTTGTCTCTTGTTATACAGCTTATCAAAAAGCTCATTTCCCTACAAAATGAATAGTGGTTGAGTTTTTGCTTTGCTTTGTTTTTATTATTGCTGTTTTAGTTTTTAAGAAAATGTCTGTTTCTGCAGAGCCCGGTGCCTGATTTAAATTACATGAGCAGAACTATCTGCACAAGCATTCTACAGGCAATGTTGTCTCTGGGAACTGCAGACTTAAGGGGGCTCACTGGTGGCTTTACAAGTTGCCTAAGATTCAATCGCAGAATTTTCCCCATGGCAGGGCCTTCTTGCCACTTGCTTTCTCTTCATCCCCTTGAAAGCTTGAGATCCTGCTAATTGGGCCTGAGCAACTTTCTGCCTCAAATCACATATAAATATAAAAAGTATAATCATACAACCATCGCAATGTTTTGTAATTTGGTATTTGCTAATGAGTTATGACTCATCAGTTATAAGTTTTATTGCTGTTGTTAGCACTTTTACTTGGGGAATGAAGCAAAAACAATTTTAGATACTCAATTTCAAACTGTTTCTCTTCTCATTTTTTAAGTAGTCATTTTAGTTCTTGACTCCTTATAATCATGGTAGAATCATATGCACTAGAAAAATAACACTTGATAATGATTCTTAAGCCCAAGGTCTCCTGAGAAACTGGGCTGTAAACCTTTATTGAAGAATGAATAAGAAACTAAAAATAGAACCCTTTAGCGTTCATAACTTTTCATTACCAGTTTAAGGGCTTAGAAAAGAGGTTCACGTAGACATGTAAGCTGAGGAAAACTGAAAATTAGGTGGGTTTGGTTGTTCTGATGAATCGCTCCTGTAGTGTGAAAGGATGGAAATCTACCTTGGAGCATTCAGCAGTGTGTGACTGTGCACTCCCTCTGCGTGTAGGTCCCTGTCCCGAGCACGAATCCCACTGTAACGCTCTCCGTTTCCTTCCCATGCTCACCAAGAGTGATGCCCCTAAATATTCATGCGTACAGACGGAAGCGGGTAATAATGCAGTGCACGGACGCTCCACGTCAGTGCTCACAGTGTACTCTCCGGATGGTCTTTGGGTTATTCCTGCTGTTGTATACACTCAAAGCAACATTTCAAGTGCTTACCATATGACAGACCAGGCTCAGAGAGTCCCTGTGTGTAAATTGTTGTGATCTTTCAGTTCTTACAGATTTACCACCTTGTAATCTTGTTGCTTTTGTTGATAAATAAAAAGAGTCCGCAGGAGACAAGTGGTGACATATTAATCCCACAGGTCCCTGGAGCTCTCAGGACAGGGTAGAAGTTGAATCTTGATGGTTTGATTTTGGAGTCCACACTGACTCCCACCCTCCCCCATCCATCACACTGTTCCACCGGTGCCTGTCTGTGTCAGTGTCCTCAGGGCAGGGTGCACAGGACCTGCCTCTCCACCCATCGCCCTTCCGTGTGTATGTGGCAGTAAGAGCGGAACACTTTTCAGATGCAAGTCCTCTCCTGCCGCTGTAAGACTGTACATTATGCATCCGGATATTGCATTGTTGGTGTGGGAATACTGTTTACATTGTTTTCTAAGATAAGTACTCCAGCTCTCACTTTAAGTGTGTCCCTTGGACATTTACACCTCTCCTCAGACTCGGTCAGCTCTGCTATGTGCGTGCTATTGCTGGAAGCCAGGTGTTAAACAGGATCATTTCAGACACGCCTTCCCTGGCAACGATGTCAACATTCCCCATGTGGGAAGGAAGTAAGATAGAATCTTGCACATTAAGGTTTAATAATTTTGAATTCCTCCCACTACATGTTTTAATTCATTAATTGTGTATGTATGTGTATGGGAATACAGGTGTGCTCTTGCCACAGGATGCCTGTGGAGGTCAGAGGAAAGCTCTCAGGAGGCACTGGTCTCCTGCCACCTTGTGGGACCTGAGCATCAAACCCAGTCATCACCAGCCTATGCTCCACATTTTAATTGAATTGATCTGTATAGATCCCATGTGTCTCTGCTGTAGCAGCATCCCCACATTTGCAGAAAGCATCACTACATAATGAGTTTTATCGGGGGGTGGGGTCATTACAGACCTTCAGCAAAGGAATAGCCTAAGGAAGACACTGCTTCTTGATGCTCATTGCCTGTAAACTCCCTGAATTTCATTTCATAAAATTGTGTAGATCTAAATATGTTAGAAAATGCAGAAAAGAGACCTGCTATGATATAAGCTAATTGAACAATTTCTGAAAATGTTTTTAAACCTTCATATTTTTTTTTTTATTTTATGTGGATGTCCTGCCTGGGTACATATCTGTACACCATATGCATACATTACCCAAGAAGGCCAAGAGAGGGCACTAGACCTCCTGGGACTGAAGTTACAGAAGGTTGTGAGCTAAGACTCTAATGCAAGTCTTGTAAGAGCTCTTAACTGCTGAGCTATCTCTACAGCCCCTTAGCAGATTTTAAAATGTCCCCAAATATTTAAATATCCCCAAATGTTAGTGAGAGTAAAATGTAATAAGAATAAATTCTATTACCAACTAAAATGACCTTGGGAGGGTACATAGGATAAGCAGCACTACCCATTTTACCCATATCCTGTTTTTTGTGGGTTTTTGTTTTTTACTGATTTAGGTTTTTATTTTTACAAGTTATTTTTAGAGTTGCCACGCCTTTTCCCCATCATGCTGAAGCCTGTATCCTTCCCACAGATCCACTACTGAGTGCCCTTTTACCAGTTGAACAGGAACAACTGGGAATGCATCTTGATACACTGAAATTCATTTTTAATTAGTCCAATGATTGATTAGATTCTTACACTGGACTGAAGCCTACTAATCTAGGAAGCTCCACACCGCATTTAACAGAGAAAACAGAGGTAACAAGATTGAGTCAGTAGGTGGTTGGTCACTTGGCATTCATTATCTGAAAACTGTAGGGCGTGAGAGCCTCTTTCTTGGTCTTTCCCCAGACAGTGTCCATAGTCTCCCATGGACAATAATGGTGATGGGAGGTCTATGGACATGGTGTTACAAGGTAACCAGACCCAGGAGATAGTTAATCTGTGCGCCATTGTAGAGCTGCCTTTCACTTTCCACCAGTATCAAGCCTTGAGCTGGAGTTTGTGGTGGCCTGTGTTATAACTTTTATGACACCCTTTGTTCTGAGTCACTGCTAAGTCCACACACCTCATTTTATTTCTGAGGTGACATGGTGTCTCTTTCCTACTTCCCACTCGCACCCATTAGATTTCTGCTCATATGTAATTAGTTCTGGTTTTAGTGTCATTTGAAAACAAAAATATGGAAAACATACTTGTCATTTACCTACCTTCTCTTTCCTGCTATTTCTCCCCTTTTCCTTGCTTTTTCTGTTTCCTCCCTTTGATCTTTTCTTCAACACAACTGAGCACCAACTCATACCAAGCATAACATGCATGACCTTAAATGAATAAAAGGATTTATATATCTTCCTCCTTACCATCATTTTCTTCCAGTCCTTCACCCCCAAATTCTGCATCTGCATAATCAGCATGTTTAAAAAATTGGCTAATACTGTGCTTAAGAAAGAAAAACAGGAGCCAAGGCAGAAGGCCCACATGAGGCCTGCCTGAACCACCCAGTAAACTGAGGCCCAGCCTGCACAAGAACTATGTCAGAAATTAGAAAACACTGAAGCCTGTGAGAGAGCACAGAAGCGGGGGTTAGTCTAGCATATGAAAACCCCAAATCCAGCCCCTGTGCTGACAGAAAAAGAAAGGAGGGAATCGTGTGTCCAGGTGTGCATGTGTACATTCACATGTGAATCCTAAGATTGGTTCAGAGTGCTCCTACAGAAGCTTCTATCTGATACTCTGTTTCCTTAATTGTATAAAAATAATCATATTTCACACAAAGAAGTCTGTAACAAAGTTTGAAAAGATATTTTAAGTCCCTTGAAGGATGCAGATACACAAATAAAAGCTGTATGGTGGTTAGAAATGCATTCCTGTCTAGCGATTAAGGAGACAAAGGTGTACAAATGGGCTGTATATGGGGATATGCCTCTGTGTCCATGAGACTTACTATAGAACTTAGATCTCTGATTGTTGCTGGAGGCTGTTCATTCATTTTCCCAGCTGCCCAAAATAATCACTCAGAAACTATATTAATTACAACACTGCTTGGCCTCTTAGCTTATGCATATTTCTTGCTAGCTCTTACATCTTAAATTAACCCATTTCTATTATTTTCTATTTACCACGAGGCTCATGACCTACCAGCAAGGTTCCAGCTGGCGGCCTACGTCTTTTCTTCTTTGGTGGCTACATGGCTTCTCACTGACTCTGTCTACTCTCTCTATAGATAGGTAGGTAGATAGATAGATAGATAGATAGATAGATAGATGATAGATAGATGATAAATAGATAGATAGACAGACAGATAGACTCCGTCTACTCTCTGTATAGATAGATAGATAGATAGATAGATAGATAGATAGATAGATAGATAGATAGATAGATAGATAGGCAGGAAGACAGATAGATATAGATATATATATATAGATATAGAGATATCTTCCAGCCTGACTATATTCTGTTTAGTCATTGGCTGAAAGCACCTTGTTTATTAACCAATAAAAGCAACACATATACTGAAGGACCTCCCACACCATCGGACCACATGAAATTAATAATAATAAATAGCTCAGTAAGTTGCTGATTGATTTACTTCATTGCAGCAAACATTCTGCTGTGTATATATTCTGAAAATATGCTACGTCCCCTTAAATATGGAGCCAGGCTGCGGTTTATGAAATTGTGATTGCATTTCCAGTAGTGCATACTGTTTACAGCCAGTAAAAGTAAAGACTCCTTGGCTCACTCACTGCGTGCAGCTGACTAACGGTTTGCCTGGGAAGAACTCTGCCTTCCACGCTGAGTCACATAGTAAACCAGCTGAGTTTCTCATACCAAAGGTTGTCACTGTGGTTAAATTAACTGGAAATTGAAGGCTTGCTGTATGTCATCTTCAAAAGGAACTTGAGCATTCATTTGTACCTAAGCGTGTGGGGTGTAGGGTGGCTTGCAGAGGCATTCTCCCAACATGTGCAGTAGCTACCGTGGCTCGGTAATTTGTTCTTTGCCTAAGCCGTCAATGGTATTACAAGCTGTCATACATGAAAACTATGAAGCAGGACACAGAACGGAGGCCAGAAACTGGAGTTAAGTCAGATTTGGCATACAACAGACCATGGAATCAGTTCATGTAAGGCATAGGATATTATGGAATGGTGTACATACATAGAATATACATGCATATGTTTATGTGATAATAAATAGAAATCATATCTCACAAAAGTAGTCTAGGAGAAAATACAAACTGCGAAAATGCACAGTATTTCTTCCAGAATCAGAAACCCCTTGCCTACGGCATCCCGCACAGGTCATAATCAGAAACCCCTTGCCTATGGCATCCTGCACAGGTTATAATCAGAAACCCCTTGCCTACAGAATCCCACACAGGTCATAATCAGAAACCCCTTACCTACGGCATCCCACACAGGTCATAATCAGAAACCCCTTGCCTACGGCATCCCACACAGGTCATAATCAGAAACCCCTTGCCTACGGCATCCCACACAGGTCATAATCAGAAACCCCTTGCCTATGGCATCCTGCACAGGTTATAAACTGCTGCTAGAAAATATTCTGAGCACATGGGTCTCACCCCAAGACCTTTTTCTCCAAGCCTTTTGCCTCCTGTGGAGGTGGGACTTAACGAAAGGAACACGGAAATGCTAGTTTTTCCACCAGAGCATCTGTGGGTGGGAAAATTGGAAGGAAGTCACATCATGGATCTAGATTATGATGATTGCTCTTCTAGCATGCCCCCATTTGGTATATTCACACTTTTATTGCTGCCCCTACCCTCTTCTCCAACTCTTTAAGATGGGAATAGGTGATCAGTTACAGGTAAGGAGATGAAAGATGGTAACAAGGGTGAGAAAAAGAATACAATTCAAGCCGTTTCCATCTTTGGTTTGCGATCTCCCCTCCCCTTCAACAAGATGAGTGCTGAGAATCTGGGCATGTTGGGAGCAGCATAGCTTCTGATAGTATAGTTGGGAGAGGTGTTTGTTTTCTCAGAGAAAGGACTGTGTATTCCTCATGAAATCTAGCTGGAGTGTGCTAATGTGCTAAGCTTGTGTTTTGATGAACTGGTTACTTCTTGGTACAATGTTTTGAAAACTTCTCTTGAATTGGTCTCCCTTTGGGCTTTGCTGTCCTTGCCATTGATTCTTGCTTTCTTAGGAGCTTCTCTGGCTCTTCATATTGATAGGGAAAGATGTTGACAACTTGTACAAAGTTCTTTATTAAGTGAAACTGTGTGTGTGTGTGTGTGTGTGTGTGTACATGCTGGTGGAGGTCAGAGGTCGACACTGGAGCCCTAACAACTTTAAAATTACAGAAACCTCTTGGTTCTAAGGATCTGACAGTGGTCCAGAGATTTGGTGTGTGGTTTGGCACAGCAACATAATGATGTGTGGACTCTCTTCCTTGTGTCTCGGATGTTTCAGAGAGCAGTACACTCTTAGGGCTCCAGTTGCGTTTTGTAATTGGTGATAGGCGGTGGTAGGTGTCAGGGAAGGAAGATGTGGGAGCTGGAAGATGAAATGTTGGGAATGTAGATGTTTCAGACTTGTTTGGCTATCTTCTTGTGTATTGTGATAATACATAATTATTGTGCAAAAATGTCAAAGCTTTTGAGTAACTTTTGAATGTGAGATGCTCAAAGGGCTATTTCACGATTATGTTACTGCAGAAAGGAATATCTATGGAAGTTCTGCATTTTAAGTTAAAAATTTATTATTTTTATGCAGAGAATAAGGAAAAGTCCCATCATAATAGCATACAGAATCACCAAGAACACTGATCTGTTATTGTATTAATCATGAGGGGTTTTTTTTTTCTAAAAATTTTTAATGCCACATAAATGGGAAAGAGTTCATATAAATTTTCTAGATAAACTCACATGTTCAGGTAATCTAAGTGAGACTTAACCTAGAGACATTAAGTGACCCTGGGATGTCTGAAGTAATTAGTGACAGAATGGTAGTTATTTAGGCACTTGGCCTTCCAGACTTCTGCTCATCTTTAGAGAGTAATGTGGAAGGGAAAATAGTCTGTCCAAACTTTGATCGACATTGAGTGCTTTGTGTTGCTATGGCAACTGTATGTATATGCTAGATAGATGATTTGTATTTAGGCCAAAGTTGGCATCTACTGTTTGAAAGTGTGGACGAGTGCTCATTTCAGCTCTCTGCTCACTCTCAAAGAGAAATGGTGAGAGCACTTTAGTCAAACATGGTGATTTGTGATTATGTGTATAAAGGTCCAAACTGAGTGCCCTGCTATGCCTAGACGCTAAGTGTACTCCCATTGAAGTGTATCATTCCCGTCATTAACAAACAAAATAAGCAGCCGTAGCTTTCTCGGGAGGTACTGAAGTAAGCTGTGGCGAGCCAATGTTGCAACAAATGAACTGCTTCTGCCTTGCTGCTCCACAGAACACAGCCTCTCTTTAATTCACTGACAGGGCAGCCTTCGATTGGGAACTTGCATCCCGTTTCACTTGAGCGTGTACTTTGGCAAAAGTTGAACCATCTTTAAGTATGAACAGCACATCGAAAGTGAAATCAGTATCACAGCGAGGACTAGCATCCGTGCATGTATAATTTATGAAGGACAGCGGGGAATAGCGGAAAGGAATGGGTTCGGTGTCAGGAAAAGCTGAGGAGAAAGGGGGTGAGATGTGTCTGTTGTTGGTTGCATAATCTGAGCAAGTTTCTCCATTTCCCCACTGCAGTTGCTCTGTCTGCAGATAAGGGCATGTGCCCTTCTCCCCCCCCCACCCCCCGCCCCCACACTGCTTCTCAGATTTCTCTTGAGAATCTAGGGAAGTATTTCATAAAGCTTCTCCCGTGCTCCATCCAGGGCAGTACTTATCACAGCGTAGTTATGCCCAGGCAGCAACTAGGAATGGACCCCAAGACCTTCTGTGACGACCACCATCCACAGATGTTCACGACATGAATTGGCGCAGTATGTCCTTAACCTACGGACATCATCCTCTAGGTCCCACATCATCTACATCACTCATAATAGCGGACACAGTGGCAGTGCCCTGTGAGAAGCTGCTGTGCTGGATTGCTTAGGGACTGATGGCAAGAGACGTTCAGTATTGACGCGGTTTTCCTCTTTCCCCGACCTTTGCATGCAGGCTTGGTGGAATCCATGGTTAGCAAGGCGAGCCACCCTGTCTTTCTTTTCTCCTGCTAAACTACCACCTGGTGTTAATAAAACATTGTGGGAGGGGGTTAAGGAACAATTACTCTGAAAAGACAGCTTTGAACCCTCAAAGATTCTTTTGAAGATATAAAAACAAATGCAATGGTAATAAATTGTAAAAATCTTAGCATGAATCTTGTGCTCAGATAAAAATGTAGGACACTAAAAATACTTGGTCTGAAGCTCGGAAGTGCTGCTACGGTAATTTGTCAAGGTGTTTTTATGGTTTTGTTCTGATTTTGGCAAATGGCGTGTTGCATAAATAATAGGACGATGCAAAAAGACCATTTCCAGAAATATATGCAGGATTCAATATTCTCACAGAAGAAGAGAATTCCAGCTCCCTTCTAATCTATGCTAACTGTACCATCTGTGTTCCCAAAGTGCCTGATTCTATGTTTTCTGGAGCCATATTAATCGACTAGGTCTATAATTCCAAGCAAAAACCTCCCTGCACACAAATACAAGTTAACTGCAAGTTTCAGAAAACATCAGTGTCCTTAAAATGCAGCCTAATGCTTACAGTAGGCAAATCATTACAAGAAGAAATGTGTGTTTCCTGAGTCGGGCACTCATCATGCCTACCGAAAAGACTGTGTTAGTCCTGAGTCACACTTTCAGTTCCTTGGCCATCTGGCGTGCATCCAGATACAGGATAGGGGGAAAAGTCTTCCATGAAGGAGACCAAAAGGATGAGGGGCCGTTGCTTGAATGGTGTAGAAGGGATGGGAGGATTTGTTTCAGCCTCTCAGATCAAGTCTGAGTAAAATGCTGCAGGAGACAGTAAAACTTAAAGCCTATTTTAGGGTACCTGCCTTTTAAAATGGTGGGGGTGTCAAGCAGATACCTATGTGTAGTTTGACCCTTATCAAAGTTCCCTGGCATCTGTATGTAAGTCCAAGCTTTTAGAATTCAAGGAAGACACATGATCTGTCCATCAAAGGAAACCAAGAAGGGCTCCACTGAGAGGGCAGAGTTTGGGCTTCGCAGACCTCAGCGAAGGGCTTGGATTTCATAGAAATTCATGACAGCAAACATTCCAGATGAAGCATGAGTTTTGGAAACATTGCTATGTTAAAGAGAGCATCGTCTCAGAGACTGCATTGCTGTGAAAACGCAAACATAATGAAGACATTTAATAGATGTTTAAAGACTTTTGTTCTTGCTCTGTAATCACAAGCTGGAGCATATTCCTCTTATAGAGGTCAGCTTAAAATACGAAGCAATAAAACAGCTCTCTGTATTCGACCAGTCAATGTAAATAGCTCATTTTATGTTATTCTGGATCTACTCAGGACACACTCTCAGTGCAGTGCCTGCCACGGTGGATAAGGATAATGACAATGAAATCTTGTCTAGTTTGGGCAGGTCGGATATATGAGGGCATCATTGTAAAAGGGCTGTCATTTAGGGGAAAATATCTTAGTTCTGTGTCTTTTCAGGGAGCAACAGAAAGGACGGCGAGTAGAAGAACGAGTATAAACTTAACCTGAGTCTGTCCCGTAGGTTACTGTTGTCAAGCCATAAGCTAGAGACCTACCCTGAAACACGTAACTCTGCCTTCCCTGAAACGGTTCACAGCGCCCTGCTTGCCCTGTGCCGACTGACCAGGATTGGCACATGCAGTAAGAAGTGAGAGTAACCGCACTCGCGTGAGAGTCTGTCTAGCGCACAAATAATGACACAGGTACCACTGAGAGAAGCAGGCAGCTTTGCTTCTGGAGGCCTTGGCTGCCATAGCCCTTTCAGAAGTCAAGGCTAGAGTTAACACTGTGTTATTTTATGTAGTATTAAATCCAAATCTCTTACTGCATTTAATCAAAAATGTGGTGTAATTTATGCTGATTAATATAACTATTATGATTGTTACCAGGGGAAAAGGTATGCTACAGAGAGAGAGAGAGAGAGAGAGAGAGAGAGGCGATTACTAAATTATGTCAGACCCACCTAACATTGCCCTCTTTTTCTTACCGTCAGGTAGCAAGACTAGAACATCCCTAAATACAGGAGGCTCTTGATCTGATTCCTGATAATTGCTTAACTACATTGCAGAGATATTTTCCAAATGATAATGTCAATTCAAATTACTACTCACACATTGCGCGCACACGGTAGCTGCCTCTAAGGAGTAAGGCTAAAGTTCATGTCAGGAAATGTGGGCTGATGAGGCCATTTGTCCTCATGGTTGGGAACTTGGTTCAAATAGTTGAATTTTCTTGGTCGACGAGAACCACGCCTTTTAAACCGGCACTGCGCGCTAGCTCTGCTGACCTCCCGTGTCGTTTTGGTTTCAGCTGCAGTGCTGAAGTACGAGAACAACGTGATGAACATCAGGCAGTTCAACTGTTCTCCCCACCCGTACTGGCTCCCGAACTTCATGGATGTCTTTACCTGGTCGCTGCCATTTGTTGGGGAGAAAGGTACGCTGTAAGGTCCTCAGAGCTCTTAATAAGATAGAAACGAGAGCTGTGTTCTGTGTCACCAGGAACATTTAGAGAAAGGTGGTGTGTCCTAACCAATAGCATTCACGGTGTGTACCATGGGAGGAGGGATGTGGTGGCATGCCCTGGCCGGTGACCTGATGCCCTGAGTGGATTCAAGGGGAACGAGGATATGCAGTGTGTACACAGCCCCAGTTGAGCAATAGCACTATCTGAAACAGTGGAAGAATTAAACGCTCTCCAAGTCTTTCCTTCTCACTCTTTGGAACTGTAGTCCCAAAGTCATGTTTTATTGTCACAAATTGTGACAGTGATGCTTTCCTTGTTCATGAGTGTATGGCACTGACTAGTGCTTGAGCATCTCAAGGACAACAGATTAAGCAACAGACCCATAGTTCTGACAAACAGAGCATCCCTAGTGTGTTACCCCAACAGGAGATATTTGCATATAAACAGTTACCTATTGGCTGACTTGCACCAATATGTCAGAATTGGGCTTCTCTGTTCCTCCATTCCTCTCTTTCTTCCATCTTCCCTACTTCCTCATTTCTTTTGTTTTCATATGAAGTTTTAATCCAAACTTCAGCAAAAAGAAAAAAAAGAAGAAAAGAAAAAGAAATCTATCAATTGATGATTGTAGATATAGCTATATGGGGAAAAAATGAAATTTATGCCCTGGCACTGCTGAAGCTTGCATAGACAGCCCATATATGGCGGTTTTGTTGAACTTGTTCATATTGGGTTTTATGATCTAAGTTGATGAGGACGATTGACCAGGTCTCTTCCTCAGATATAGCTATATACATATAGATAAATGTGCAAAAGCCAGGAGGCCTTGAGCTGTAGCCAGGAGGGCCTAACTGACACACTGATTCATTCCTCGTGATTTTCCCGTGTGGTCCAGAAGAAGCCGTGACACTGTATGAAGATCATTTCCATGTTCTTCAAATACAGTTTTAGAGAAAAGCTGCAAGACTCATGGGGGATTTTTTTGAAGTTTAAATACCTAATAATAATTCCACAAGGCAAGTAATGAGTTGTCAGTGAAGAAGGTTTTCCCTTACACGCAAATAAATCGCAGGTGCCTTGTGCCCATTTTCCTTTCCTCTGGGGGCCTCCATGCTCCAGGTTCCTGCTCTGATCAGTCCCAGCATGCAGACAGGCTCAGCTGTTGCCTGCTGTGGATACTCAGACAGCGTGGAGCCTGGCAACTACCAGGCATGACAAAAACACCCTTTAGGTGGGTGCTTTCGTTCATTGTTCAAGTTTTGACCATACTCTTTGCAAAAGACAGCGGTGATATGTTGGAAAACGTAGCTCAGCCTTGAGAATGGAACTCTAGATTAATGTCGGCACCACTGGCGTTTACTCATCATGGATCTTGGCTTCATAAAGATTATTTCTTGAAATGCTGCGTGATCTTAAAAACAGTTTCTGATGATGCGTGAGCCTCTCGTGCACAGCTTGATAAAATCCAAGCAAGTTTCAAGAAACATGAAACATGACAATGTGCACGTTACTGGTCTATAAACCGATTACCGTCCACTTACTTTGCTAAATTTTAGCTCATCTCAAAGTATCTTAGAGACTTTTTGGGAACTAAATGTAATGATATCTCTGCCAACATATTTATTTCTACAGATCAATACCCCCAAATCTACTTGAAATGCATTAGCTCATCCATCAACAATTTTTATTAAATGCAAAGCTACTCACCTATCACAGAGCTGAACTCTATGGAGGATTAGACAAACTAACAGAAAGGAACCTGGCATTCGCTCAGTCCCTGATGAACAGAAGTCTGTAATCTAATCTAGATCGGGCAACGTCACTGTGGAAATAAATGTGAAATCCCAAGACAGTTCTTTTCTCCCTTGTAGATTTTTAAGCTATTCACATCCAGTATCTGTTTTTCCTCACTTTCTATTGACCTATATTTAATAAGTATTAGTGGGAGGTTTCTTAAAGACAAAATAATTTAATTTTCAAAAGCGTACTAGACTCAAACAGCGAGTTTCCATTTATGATGGATAATGGCAGATGCGGATCCAGATGCTGTGGGTAAGGATGGACACCTAGAAATGGCTCACCTACGGCGCGCTGTTACCTAGTTGTCTAGTGAGCAGTGACAGCGCTGTGGAGGTCTGACTGGACTGTCTTCCTTCTCTTCCCTGTCCGGCTGTAGTGACTGAGATGCTGGTGAACGTCCTCAACATCTGCTCAGACGACGAGCTGGGGTCGGAGGAAGACGGATTTGACGGTAAGAGGTCAAGCCTTTGTGCCGATACCGTTCGCCATGTTATTACTTAGGATCGCCATGCTAACCCCGGTCATAAATTTTTAAGATTTCGGTTTATGATTAAATCATAATGTTGAAAGAGAAAGCATTTTGTCTGAGGTAAGGAAATGTCAGGAATGAAACCGTGAGAGAATTTTCCCATGACTTTGAAACCACTGTTGAAATGTAAACTATTTTAATAACTGTCTTTCAGTTGCCCACACTGCTGCTTGATATTCTTTCACCTCCTTAGAAAAAGGCGACCCTCTGTTGCGGTTTTTCATTTCTCCTATCATTTGTCTTGATGTGTGGGCTGAGCTGGTGTTTAGGTCTGGCATCTTTAAAACATCCTCTGCTTTAGTGCGCCATTCCCACTAGCTTCATTCATATCCTTAGCATTAATACTTTCTGTATCTGAATTAATATTTAATAGTGGGCCCGTGAGAGTTTTTAACTTATTTTGAGATGCTGTATGATAGATAGCTCCATTGCCGTCAAGAGCTGGAACCTTTCTCTAAAGGCAGAGGCGGTCTGTCTTGTTGAAAATGAACAGAAAGGTTGCTGTGCGTTCTAGGGAAGTGCCTGAAATGTGTGGAAGGAACAAGAATGGGCCAAGAGCTGGAACACACGATAGCAAACTTTCTTCATACATGTTTCATAAGTCCTGCCCTGGGTAGGGCACTCGGGATTCCTCAGTGTCTTGAAGTCTTCTTAGTGGAGCAGATAATGTCAATAGAGTAAGACATTATGAAATAAAGAACAAAGACAAAGAGAAAAGTAGATACTTTGATTAATTTGAATGGATAGCCATTGATTGGCTCTTTAGTTATACAGAAGGCAACTATGGCCCTTTTGATAAGTTGGTATTTCGATGGCATGATTTGATGGTTTGTTGGTTTTAACTCTGATAGCAAGTGCAAATATAAGCTACTTATTGTTCCAGGTGAAAAGAAAATATACCCTTATACTTGGGTAAATAGTTATATGTATGCTATTATGTGTATTATATCTAGTAATACATAATAGATAATAATAGACATATATAATATAGCATATATATATATCCATTAGGCACACAGTTTGTTGCTAGTGTCCAGTATTTCTCTTTTCCATAGCTCCTCTCATCTTCACCTGTCCTCATAAATTACCTTCAGATACCTCAGTGCAAAGGAATAGAATGGGGAGGAAAGAGGACATAGAAAGAAAATATAATATATTTTTTAATAGTTCAGCAACTGTGGCTAAGTTCACAGTTTTCCACGTGTTAGCTGCAGTTGCTGCTGTTGATTTCTGTAACATGAGGGTCCTGCTTGTTGGGGTTTCTGTCCCACCCAGTACCCCACAGCCGGCAAGCCCCAAAGAAAATCACACAGAGAGTCTACATTAAGTTATTAACTGATTGGCCCATTATCTCAGTCTTCCTACCAGCTCCCGTAACTGATATTGAGCCATTGTTCCCATCCATGCCAGGCACATGGCCAGTACCTTTTCTCAGCAGGGCAGCTTACATCCTGGTGGACTGGCAGGAGTGCGGGAAGAACTTCTTTCTTCCCTGTTCTCACTGCGCCACCTCTATTTCCTGTCTGGTTTTCCCGCCTATACTTCCTGCCTGGTCAATCAGCATTTATTTAAAACATGATTGACAGAATACAGACAATTCTCCTGCACCAGATTTCTCTCTGAGAAGATAATATTTCCATAAGTGGCCCAGACTTTGGCGCTCAAGGAAGAATACAAACCAAATGGATGCCAAAGCTTAAATGGCAGCTCTTCCATAGGTTCTTCTTCCTATAGTCCTGTTACTCATTGGAAAGGCGGCCAGATACACCACCTCTCTCCATCCATCGTAAAGCTTGTGGGTAAGAGTCTCTAAAAAAAGAACGGTCTGCAAAGAAAAGTGTAAGAATTTTCTGCAGTGTCTGGTGACACTGGAGCCATCAGGAAAATACGACCTAGAAGACTAAGAACACGTATCTTTTTTGTTTGATAAATAGTGGACAGACTTACATCAATGCTGGGCGAAGGGTGTGATGGGCGGCAGGCAGCTGAGGGGAACAGCAGGGAACCTGTCTGTCCAGATGTGGTTTGTCTCTCTGCTCAGCATGCTTGGTGCCTTCGAAGGAAAGGGAGAACTTTTTAGAGTTTTATGGCGTGCTTTGTGGGAGAGGCATTCCAGCTTCTCTGGCTTGCCTTTAGGACTGGGGACACTGGTCTGGTGGCTTCATGAGAGAGGGGGAGCAGGGAAGGATGGGAGAAAGTCAGAAAAGTGTTGGTTTCGAGTCTTACCTACTTTCTTTCAGTTCAAAGTAATTATGACAAGTTCCATAATTTGGGATATTTTTTTTCTGAATGCAGCCATTCTCAAAATTCATATTAAGTAGTCTTAATGCAGTAAATCAAATGTACACGTTAGCCGGGGTCATCAGCCAACGTTTATAAAACATACTTGGTGCAGATGAAGAACACATGTTTGTGATTGCATCTAATGCAGGCGTTCCAATAGCAAATGATCTGTTGCATGGCTGTTGTGTCTGTAGCAGCCCTATAGGACATCACTGATGGCTATGATTCATAGGCTGTCCCAGCAGGGTTCACAGCCTTGCCTGCTGAACTGCTTACCACGTCCCCCTCCCCCGTCACTTATGTGGAAAGATACTTTGTGAGCCATTCTGCTTTAAATAATTCATTTCAGTCCAAATCTTGGAAGATTTTCTTTCTTTCTAAACGTATACCACCACTCTACAGTTTAAGGTGAGTTCTTCCCTCAGAACAATGCAGTGTGGCCCTAGTCAAGTGGAGAGAGTTGGTGGGGGGAACCCAGCCTGACCTCGCCAGCTGGAATAGATACTTAAGTCCCTAAGGGTCACGTTCCTCCCCTACTCCCTTTCTGTCAACCTTCACAGTAATAAATAGTTTCTCCTTTTTGAACGACACTCTCCGCCTTAGCTCAAGTCTCTTCTGCTAGCGGCGCTTACACAATCAGTGTTTTCAACATTTCAAGCAGCAGTAAGACTTTAAGAAAAGTTTGGTTTCTATTCAAAGTGCTTGGCTTCTCCAGACAGTTGCTTCAAGTTTAGAGAGGAGCAGAAAGAAGTCAAATCATTGCTGTCTACTTCTTGGAGAAGGTAGGCGCCATTGTCTCTAGTGTCTTGGACACATCAGACCTTGCTTAGCAAGTAGTGTGCAATCTCCTTCTACCAAATCATTTGTTTCTTTCCTTTGGTCAGACTAAGGAGAAGGACTCCCTGAGTTTCTTTTGTGGGTGTGTGGAGAGAGAAAGGAGAGTTGGGAGCAGCAGTTGGGGAAGATTCACCCTGGCTGGTGGGCCTCCAGAGCACATGGCGGGAGTGAAGAACCCAGTTTCCCTCCCAGCACAGCGGTCAGATTTCCCAGAAGCACCTTGGGGCTGGGGAAGACAGCTTCACTGATCCCCAGCACCCACTCAAAAGCCAGGAATGGTGATGTACAGCTGCGGTGCCAGAGCTGCGGGGAATGGAAGGGCATAGAGAAAGGCAAATCAGAAGCACATTGGCCATCCAGTCTAGACTGATGACTGAGCTTTAGGGTCATTGAGAGACAGCATAAACATGGAGAGAGAGCAAGGGAAGATGAGCACTGGCTTTCATGTGATCAGTGGCATGTATGTGCACACACATGTGCACACGCATTTGGACCTCCCATACACATAACTTTCCTGCAAAGAAGGACTTCGGGAGAACTAAAGGAGGAAAATTAGCTTCCACAAGGGAAGGTGCCCTCTGACCATCAATTTTGGATTGATAAGAAGCTGATTGCTTCAGGAGAATGCTCAGGTGTTCCTGTGTGACTTGCTTTCTCTGTATGTCAGGTGAGAACAGAACATTAAGTTTAGAAATTCAGACACAAAATAGATAAAGAACATCCAGAATCACCTGATACCAGTCCAAGACCAGCAGCTTAGTTTCAGGGTCTGTCTGTCCTTTTAGAAAGTTAAGGGTCTTAGGATCCCAAGTCTTAAACAAATACTAGTGAACGCTACCCTCTCATTTTATGGCTGTAAGTATGACTGAAGTGTTAGCTCAGAAATGTCCTCACTGAGTGTGGAAATACACAGAAATAAATGTTTCAATGGCAGTTATGTTCAACTCTTGAGTACTGACCATTTTAGACGGGCCAAACAAGGTGACTCATAGCCATTTATTTTATCACAACTCTGAAATGAGTGGATTGGATTTCTACAATGCTCAGAGCAGTTTTGTGACACCCTGGATCTCTTGTTTGGATCTCTTTGGGATATAGCAGCATATATTTGAGTTTTTTGTTTGTTTGTTTTTTATTTACAGCATCCCAGCTGTAGGGGAAGATTGCACTTCTGTTGCCCCATCCTTTCCGTATTTGAAACCTGTCTGTCATTGAGAGGTGGTCCTGGGCTCCTGCCAGGCTCCTAGTCTGTTTGCTGCAGACATCAAAGGGCTCAATTAAAGCACTTCCTTCAACTGCTTCTTATTTTAGGTGGGGGCCGCTGCCTGATGAGTGATTCATCCAGCCCTTCTCAATCTTCTGCCCCATATCCAGTGGCAACTAAAAAGTCAGGGGTAATAATAGGAGCTTACAGCTCATGTTTCTGTCATATTAGGTTGACTTCTAAGTGTCCGCAAGGCCTTCAGCAAGGAGGGATTCCCCACACTGCCTTCCAGATCTGTCACCTCCCCTTTAGAATTCAGTGACGATGATGCTGAGTGACAGCCGCTGACACTTTAAAGTGTCACCCTGTCATTCTAAGTTCCTGCTGGTGCATAATAAACACTTCCATTAATTTTATTATTTTGAATACCAAAAAAAATTAATCATGATTTGTTTTAAGGTTATTAGACATTTTATTAAGGCTGTTTTTATTGTCTTTTGTCTTGAAGACAACCTTTAGATTTACTATTCTCGTCGTAACATAGGAAGTAAAGGAAAATCTGTCGGCATAAAGTCTAAAAAAAATATAGCTAGTAACGCAACATCCTGAAGGCAGACTAGCCCATGCATCTGCCTTGCTCTCAGGAACTTGAGATGCCCAAGACCTCAGATTATCCTACTCTAAATCTCTTCCTTAGAATCAGCATGATTAGAAAGAAAGAGGGAGAAGGGAAGGAGGAAGAGAGAGAATGAAGGAAAATGAGTAAAAACATAGACATACTTTTTGTTGTTAAATACAACATAGAGTACTTCATAAACTTTGTTCAGAAACATTAGTGCAGCCCTCGAGAAGCAGGACTTTGAGTTCAAGGCCAGCCTGGGCCACATGTTGGGACCTTGTTCCTACTGCACCAAAGGTAATACAGGAGGTTTCCATCTACCTGTTTGAACATCATCGTCCCTAAGAAGATAAAAGTGTTTAATTGTGTGAAAAACTTTAGGTAAATGAGAACACACAGAAGGTTCTCTAGTCACACAATTCTCTCCCATAATTTCTGCCTTACAAGGAGATTGATTGATTGATTTTGGTTTTTTCGAGACAGGGTTTCTCTGTGGCTTTGGAGCCTGCGCTGAAACTAGCTCTTGTAGACCAGGCTGGTCTCAAACTCACAAAGATCCGCCTGCCTCTGCCTCCCGAGTGCTGGGATTAAAGGTGTGCGCCACCACCGCCCGGCAAGGAGTCTGTTTTAAAGGACTTTGTTCACATTGACTTATAGACTTTTTGTATTGTTTCCTATTTGTTTTTGTTGGTTTGCTTCAGTGTTGAAAGCCAAATACAAACTGTCTGCATTGTCATGAAAAGTTTGGAAAACTTTCCTGCCAAGGAGTGTCTTCTAAGACCCTAATTCATATGTACTGTGTTCCTTTTCCTTCCCACGTTTGATTTGGGATGATAAAATGAGCCTGCTTTCAATTTAGGCTTCTTTTTCACTCAGACATTTCAGAGAAGAAAGAAACCCAAATCGGTGACTCTCATTTGGTAGTTAATCCTCATTTCTGAAGAAGATTTATTTTAAATATGGAGTCATAAATTATCCCGAGGAGGGGGCAAGACTCCCAGAAATGAGAGATTTTTAGCCCCAAGGCTTCTGTTTGGTTCATTACTGCAGTGGCGAGAGCTAGGATGGCAGCGCGCACCAAAACGCTAGCGACAGATTTGTGAGTGAGGCGCATTTGTTCATTTGGGATTTTGCTTTTAGGTTCTGAAGTCATAGACTCTGAGATCACTTTTTTTTTTCCTTAAATACAAATTATGTTTGAGACTGTGATATTTGATAAGCCTCACTAACAAGAAAATGTTCTGGAGGTGAAACTGAGATCCTGTAGCATAGGAACAGAAAGGGAGAATAATAAAAGGAACATACTAGAAGCCAAGAGTAGTTCCAGGCTGCCCTGGAAAGACAATATTAAATTAGAATTTCTGTCTCTGCCTTCAACTAAGGAGAAAGCCACATGGTAGAACCCCTGTCCTTATCCACATGTTTTTCTATCCTAATGCTAACCACAAGCAAGTCGTCAACCACGTGAGCTGACCAGATTTCCCCAGGCTTCTGTGAAACTGTTCAACTGTGTGCAAAGAAACGTTCTGCCTTTGAATTTCCAGGCAGTCCTTTATATGGAACATCACAGATCCCACAGTGACTCCCTACTTATCTCATCTTGCTTTAAAATGTCAAACACGGAACTTTGCAAAATGTAAACCTAGGATCTATAAAGCCTAGTGTGGCATCTTGGTGGCCCCTGGTGGTATCTCTGAAAGGGCTTAAGGGTATAGCTATATGAATTTCTACAAGAACTGTACTTAATCCCATGACAGATACTTAACCTACCACCATGACACCCTTTTGACACAAGTCACGCTCATGGAAAAGAACATGGGGACTCTAAGTATGCAGGTTTTACCACCAGAGGCAAGGAATCATTTTCAGCAAGTATTGACAGTATCTAAATGTGATTGTGTTTTCTTACTTTAAAAATCTAAAGGGGTGAATCATTTAAGCATGAAAACTTCACTCTTGGTGTCTCCTCTGCTTCATGCTGAAAACTGCCCACTCAGAAGTGTTCTTGTGTCTCAGAGTATTATTTCCAGTCCACTCACATTTGAACACAGCATTTTGGTGTACAGTATAGGGAGGAAGATTGTATACCCTGTAATAGTTGATGGTTTAAGGGGGAACAGGAAATACTTGTTAATTGTTGATTGTATTTATTTTTCAATGCTGGGAGGTACATGGCTTTGTGTGTATAGGCACCAGGCATTTTCCCCCATAATATATCAAATCTTTAAGCAAAAATATAAAACAGATAGAGCACAATGAGCTTTCTGGGGTGGCTGTGTGGTTCTCCTGGCTACACTCAAGCGTAACCTGAAAACAAGTTAGCATAGCAACAGCCCCTTTCTCAAGCCTGAAATCATGCATGGGCATAAATAAAGGATGGACAAGGGTGTAATTTAGGAACGTGGGGAATTATCTCAGTTGAAGTGGTTAGATCTGCACAAAGGTCAGAGGACAATCTAAAGGACACCGTTCCAAAGAACTTCTCAGCATTTCAAACTGTTCTCAGGTCTGTTGAATTCGTAGAACCGAGGTTAAGAAGCAGTGGGAAAGAAAGCTAATTATGGTGCAAACCTAGGTACTGAGGGGATAACAAGTCAGTTTGAGGAGGATGGCTTCTCTCACATCCGTGTTTGAGGAAAACTGGCACACGTGACTCAACGTGCCCACCAGGGTTCGGAAAAATAAGCCTTTATATCTGGGCTGATGACAGATTCTCTTTTTAAAATTATTATTTAAAAGTTTATTTTTTTATTTTACATACCAACCACAGTTTCACCTCCCTCCCCTCCTCCTCCTGCTCCCTGCTCCATCTTACCCTTTCTGATGACAGACTCTTAACGGTGAATCCATTGTGAATGAACTAGGTCTCCAGAATTGCTTACACACAAACACACACACACACAACACAACACACACACACATACACACACACACAGTGAGGGCTGGTCCTTAAAACTGATACGTCTGGAGGAACCTGGACAAAGAAGGTCAATGAGTGAGGGAGCAGGCCAAGAGCCAGGGTGAGGGAGCAAGCTGGGCACAGATGGTAGAAGGTGTTTTCCTTCAATGCTACAGATGGGATGAGAGTCACGATTCTGGCCAGAAAATGAAAACTCAAGACAGTAACTTTGGCGACCAGACACCAGACTATAGCGTGAGAATGGCTCTGAGGAAGGGTTTGGAGGGAGCAAAAGGAAGGAAGAAATGTTATATTATAATGTCAAAAGCAAAAAGAGACAGATAGGTTGCTGAAAATATGACAGAACCAAAAAATAAAAGGCAGTCATTGGAAACAAAATTAAATGAAGTATAGAATATCTCAACTTTAATATTGCATTATGTATTTGCCCTTATATAGTCTGTAACTGGATGAATTACTGCAGGCATTGTAGCTGTTGTCATGAGTCCAAAGTAAATGAGACATTCCCCTCAGAGAATGGGCTTGATCTCTAATACACGTTTAATGGCTATACTTTAAAAGTTGTGTAAATACTCTGAATTGCATAGTTTTCTGTGAGATTGTGTTCTCTTATGAGAACTCTATTTTGTTCTTTCATCTTTAGCTCAGGAGAATCTGGCCTCCCATTTTTTCCCAAAGTCTGGAAATAGAAATCTTGCTTGTGTTTGGGCAGTGCATCTTTTGGTGCAGTCCACCTTGTTCTGGGGACTTACCGGGCTACTCTCATTGGCCTCTAGTTCCCTCAATCTGGAGTCCATCCTTGAGCATGGATGGCTTCAAAACACAGACCGGGCCCCATCACAGCGCTGCCTGATAGTCACCAGGATCACATGATCCAGACTTATTACACAAAGGAGATGTCAGGGTTGAAAGAACAGAGCTCAAACATTGTCTTCCTTTCAGCTAACACATTTGAGCCCCTCCCATTCACCGGGGCTCCGAGCTGAGTGCCTCAGCAGGTTATTCTGTTCCTGCGGCCTTGCTTGCTAAAAGTTGGCTGTATGAACATGCTGCTTATTTACTTCGCCCGCAGACCTCGGAGGTAAACCAACAGCGTGCTACTATACTGAATGCCAGCCGTTTCGTATCTTTGCAGCTAGTGGCTTTGAGCAAATAACTTCTTTGGAAGTGTCCCCTTCAAATGGAGAGGAACAGAGCCACCTCCATGTCATGGTTCTGAGTGTTACATGGATGGTGCAAGCAGGGCGTGTAGAACACTATCGTATAGATCATGAGAAGAGGCGTAGTGAGCTTCCTGTCACCCAGAATAGAAACGTGGTCAGTCTTAGAGCAAGGCTCCAGCCAGGTCATTTATTCTCGGGCACACGATCTTTACCACCGTGCTGCTCTGTCTCTCTCGCATGCCACTTCGTTTAAAGGAATGGCTGAGTCAGTTACCGGATCATCTGAAGTTTCACAGTCGGGTCACTGGCTCCAGCACAGCACTTCCGAACATTTGCAGTGTTGGCCTTAGAACTCTCTGCATCGCCGCTGTGCACTGACAGCAGCCCAAGCCCAGTGCTCATTTTCCCTGCTGGTTTTTTGAGGGAGAGGGGGGGGGGAGCCAAGCCTTCCTGCACACGCATTCTCTTTCCTGACCAGCCTCCTGGCCTGTGCTCTGAGCCTTCAGATGTTGAAATAGGCTTGTTCCAGATACGCTCAGCACATGCCACTGCGCCTGGATCACTCACTGGCTAGCAGTGAAGCTGCATTTCTTTCCTCGCCTTTACATAGGACATGTATGTTGTCATACGACCCTCAACTTTCTATCTACACTGTGATGTGTGTGAGAAACCTAGCACTTCACTGTTTGCCCACTTTCCACATACAAATAGTGAGCATTCAGAGGAGAAATGTTAATACTGCATATATAAGTCCCTCGGATGTTGAAATGAATTCTAGGCGATATGCTTCCTCATAGTACTCGGCATCCGTTCTAGTTTGCTGTCCCCTTGCTGTGACAAGCACTGTGACCAATAGCAACTTGGAGAGGAAATGGTTTATTTGGCTTACGCTCCCTGGTCACAGCCCACCACTGAAGGAGGTCAGGGCCAGGACTCAAGTTAGATAGAAACCTGGAGGCAGGAGCCAGAGAAAAGCTGTTTACTGGTGCTCTCCTCTCCCCTCCCTTCCCTACTCCTCCCTCCCCCCCCCCACCAACTTTCTTACTCAACTCAGGACAACATACCTAGCACTGCCACATTGGGGCTGGGCCTTCCCATGTCAATAAACAGCAGAGGCAGTTCCTCAAAGACATGTCTACAGAACAGTTTGACCTGAACAGTCCTTCAGTTGAAACTATGTCTTCCAAGTTTGTGTCAGACGATAATAAAGACTTACCAGGGCAGCACGCCTAATCGGGCTCATAATAAAGGGCTATTAAAGCCGTTGCCTCTTCACCTGTACTCTGTACCTGTAGCCCTGGTTCCTTGAGAGATGCCTAGCTATGCTAAGAATTTCATTCTTAGAAAATAAGCCTACTTATTAACTTGACATTTTTTAAAAAAATCTTCTGTTAGCGGTTTAAAAAATTGATGTTGGTTTGGTTTTGATTTGATTGTATTGACAAAGCGGTTGCCCCAAGCAGATCTAGGCCAGCTCTTGGTTTCTCCGTTGATAAAGAGAGGAATTTAAAGGTCCTCGGTAAGGCACTCGTGGGTTATGTGGCCACTCCTTGAAAACTTTATAGAAGATCTCTAAAATCTTGAATTTTCACCCCAGTGAGAATAACAAGCGTGATCCGTTTCTGTGACTCTGTGCATAGTCACTATGCCGATTGAAGATGCCATCTCAGAAAACAGATGTGCAGAATCAAATTAGCGTTTGTAAATGAAGTTCTTTTAACTAAGTAGGAAATGACCAGCTGGTGACAATACAGACACTTAGGTCCTTTTTAGTGCTTCCTGTGCAAAGAATTCACTGACGTTTTGTGGTCAGACAGGTGGACAGCAAGAGTCTCGTCACCTGTCCTTCCTTAAAAGCTATTATGCACTAGAGGGTTTTGTATTTTATTATTTATATTTTAGAAGATGTTCTGGGGCTTTCAAACAGGGATATTAGAGCAGCTTTATGCCAAATATCACACCACTGTCACCTCGCAAGATTTCCGTTAAGTCACAGACCTTATGGAAAGGTACAGAGTAGGTGGCTTAGAGACAGGCAGTAGGCTCCAGCTCTGGGTGGTCACACAGGAGAGTTTAAATACAAAGGAGAAACCCAGTCTACATTGGGAGAACCTAGCTGCCTTTTAAAAACTGGTTCAGCAAGCACTGACCCTGCCCGGATGGCTGCAGTCCAGATCGCGAACTATGTCTTTTCAGGAGCGAGCTTACAATAGCAGGCTCTTCAGAAACAGAGAATTACCTAGTTGTCGCTGGAACAGCCTGCAGGCTGGAGGATGAGGTCTGCCTGCATCATCAAAGACATTTTAAGGAGACTTTAAAGGGAACCCCCATTTTCACATCCTCGGTAGTTCAGGCCTCAAGGCAGCCAACCCCGTTCTCAGTTGCCTTTTTCCACTCTAATGACTGTGGTCTCCCTGGACCCAGCCACTGGGAAGATTAAAGAAGCCTCTTGACTTAAAACAGGGTCACTGCCTTCCTGTCACCGTCCTTCAGAGATCAATTCCTGTAAAATGTATTTCGCTGCATATTTAACATTCATAAACATCATGTGTTTGTGCTCTTTGGCTGAATTATGAAGTAATTATAGTTGTGACAGATACTCGGAAAGAATTTTTGAACCTTTAGGACCTATTGTCTCAGAAAATTTAAGACCTTTAAAACACATACACACACTAAATACACTAAAATTAAGTAAGTTGAATACAATTTTAAAGTTTGAAATGCAGTTTCAAAGATGGAAAGGAATAAGGTGCGTAAATACCTATGAATCTTGTTCGTGGATTTTTCTTTAAATGGATGACAGTGGTAATTAAATTACTACCATAAAATATGCCACTAGCAACAGTGATATAGCCATGTCATTTTAAAGTGATTATGGCTATAGCATTATGGTTTTTACAACTCTTTAACCTTGGAGGGGAGAATGGGGCCAATGGGTGATAGTGATTGGGGGCTGTGGTATTGAAACACTTCCAAAGAATAAGGACAGGCACAGCACTGTGGTTCCCTCCCAAAGCCCAGGGTCCTGGATCACAGTTGTCTAGGGAAATGTTGGCGTCACTTCTGGAAAGCATGGCAGTCCTTTCTAACGCAGAAGCTCTCATTGATTGCTCTTAAGCTGGGTCAAGAATGGAACAGCAAGGAAGACAAGGCTTAGTGAAGGCTTACCACAGATTTGGAGCATGTATGCTCCCAAATGAGGCACCGCATATACGTAAGTGCCATCATCATCTGTGAGGTACCACAAAGAACAATTCTGTCAGGCTTTTACGTGCATCTGGTGTCATGTTCTCTTTCTCATTGTAGCCTATATTTCACAAATATTAATTGTAGATAAAAGCAAGCTATTTTTATTTTAGTGTAACAATTGAGATACTTCACATTTTAACTCCTTATGTGTCACCCCATAAGTAGCCTTATTCAGATTCAGTTATCACTCTCTTTGGCAAAAGTAAAATCTGAAGGAATCTCTAAATTCTGGTTATGAACAGAGTGACAGTGGCCTGTGATAGAATAATTTTTTCAGAAAGTGTAGTTTCCCAACATGATGAATTTGTTGAATTTAACAAACCTGGAAAAATGATAAAAAAAAGAAAATATATGTTATTTTTGAATGTGAATTAAAGATGTAAGGAATGTGAAGTCTACCAGTAAATAATAAGCTATAAAACATGCCCACCCTTTAAAGAAGTTTGTGGTGTTTAAATACATGTTCTGCATGACAGTTTTCAATGCACATATTATGGACACATTTGAATTATTTCCAGATCTTTTAATGAAGGAACCCTAAATAATAGAAAAGATTTAAGGCCAGTAGAATGAAGGAAGCAGTGGAGATGTTCTCCTAGCTTTTCCATTAAAAAATTAAATTAAAACTATCTAACCTTACTATATTTTTAAGTGTGTGCGTTATGTGTGCATGTGCATGTGCATGCGTGTGTGTGTGCAGGTACCAAGAGAGACCAATAGAAGACATTGATTACCCTGCAGCTGGAGTTATAGGAAGGTACGAGCTGCCCAGGATGGGTGTTAGGAACCGAACTCTGGTCCTGTCTAAGAGCAGTGTATGCTCTTAATCACTGAGACAACTCTACAGCCCTATAATAAAAGCGTTTAGAGGCTGATTTCTCCTCCTCTTTACAATGAGGACTATAAAGTTTCGACACAGCTGTCAAACTTCTCGTCTTACAGCTGTAAGACTGTGCTTAACCTCCTTAGGCTCTCTTTGATTTCACTTTGAAGACAGCATCTTCTCAGCTCCACTTTCTGCTGTGTATTAAGACTAGCAGGTAGGGAAAACATCAGTCACTGCTTTTTTTCAGCCAGCTCATGCATCCCCATGTCATATGAAAGAACAGTGGGACACAAGTACCACGACTTGCAAGCCTGTTCTCTCACTCCTCTCTCAAAGCCAGCATTTCTTCCCAAATGGCCCTGTCTGTGTACCTTTAACTCGGTTTACCTAATAGAGGCAGCAGAAGCTCCACCATGCTAACTCTGAACTGAGCGAGAAGGCCAGCACCTTTCGCATGGCAGGTTCTCAGTGGGGTTAGAACCTCTTCCTTCTAGCCCTGCCCGCACCCCTGGAGTGCTGTCTGCAGCAGTCTTCCAGGCGGAAATCCACTCTGTGTGAGGTGGTGGCACTTGCTCAGCCAATTGGCACACATCCCTTTCCTGGGAAGGGAAGGGGACAGGAGCAGGTGGGTAGAGGTTGTACCACAAGGGGTAGGAGGACACAGATTTAGATTTCCTTGATCTGTATATTGGACTCCCCAACTTGAGAAGAAAGAGGATGAGCTTGCTTGATTCCAGAAGTAATAGAATGGTGCCCCAGGCACAGGAAAATATCAGAACTTCTAAGTTGAAAAAAGAAACGATAAAAAAGTGATAATTGTTAGAATGGGAAGGAAGTTAAATTTTACTTTCAAATTACCCATTTCTTAGCATATGGAATAATAATACCTTTCAGTTTGAGGTTTCTGAATTAAAATAAGAGATTACATTCTTTTCCATGAAAAATACCAAAGTGTTTCTGTAAAAGGCGTTTTATATATCTCCTTTACCACGGCACGTTACCACAGCTGAGGCAAGGTAGTACCAAGAAGATTCAATATGATATCATATTTGCCTGTAGTACGTAAAGCAAAGTCTGGAGCACACGCATTTATTTTTGCTGACTTCGCTGCCACACACGTTATGGATGGAGACAAATTGTAATGGGATGTGCATTTTCCAAACGGCTTGATGATCTCCAGCAGTTCTGACAAGCGAGGTGTGCAATGCTAAGTCTAAGGGCATGCTCATGGTAACTCTCTGTCGTGGCTTATTCCATCGCATTTAGTAAGAATCCATGTCATTCAGGTCAACAAGTCTGTTTGGGTATTTTATATTTTCTGAAGTTATGACTGCATGATATGAGTTTGAGACTTTGAGTAATTGAAAAATATTGAAGGTTATTCCCAGGAGAAAAAAAAATCTTGTTGAGGGTCAGCCCTCAACAAGTCTTGTCAGATATGATCGCTTACAGTCACAGAACCTTTGAAATTGAGACAGGAGGATTGCCGTGAGCTCTAGACCAGCCTGGGCTATAGTTTGTAGCCAGGCTGAGCCACAAAATCATAACATGTCTTGAGAGCAGAGGGGAAGGATGTAGTCTTACTGTCTCCTCTTGGAGTTTATGATAAACTTATTTGAATTTTGGAGTAAATATTTTGGTTTTATGAAAGGGTCGATAAAACTTCTAACTGCATTCTTAATCTCAAAAGAGAATTTTTCATTAGGAAAACTCGATAGTCACCATTTGTTGGGAGATATGACTGTGTGGATGTGATGGAATATTATTACATTGTGTATGAGACTTCATGAGGTCTGAAAATGTAAGTAGTAGCACATTGATTGTGGTCGCCAGAATGCTCACTTCACAGCTGAAACTTAGCATTGAGCCTTCTTCTCCAGGTCAGCCCTCAGCAAGCTGAGAAGCATGTCTTCACATAATTTATTTCCCTCCATTTCCTACATAGAGTCTTACTTTCCATGGCTCTGGTTTTGGCTTTTACAAGTCCTTTGTTGGAGATTTTTCTGTGAGATCATTCTTCTGTATTTCCCACTGGTTTGATGTTTTTTGTTTGACCCTTCTCGTTCTTCTTCAATATGTGCGGTTTTAGTTCTAAAATCTTAACCTCTGCTCCCTGCTTTTCTTGTTTGCATTTCTAAATATAGTCACCTGTGTTGGAGCGCTCTCACACTTTCCGTTCCGTGTGGCAGTGGATTGGTTTCATGATCTGGCCGGATCGTATGCCGGAAAGGGCCAGTCTTTTCCCTTGCCCAGCACATCATGACCTCTGGGATGACTGGTCAGGAGCGGGTAGGAAATATGAGAAAAGAGAGAATACCTATTAGACCGTAGTCAGAGCTGAAGTGAAGAATTCCTAAAGTCAGTGGAAAGCTCAACTACAGAGGCCACTTCCATCCCACGTAGGAGTTAAGAAGGAAGGGAGTGGTGGGAGGGAGGGAGAAAGGTCCTTCAGTAGTCTCAGTCATTAATCACCTATAATCTAAACACAGTGAGTTCAGTCTCCTACTTGATGTCTGGAACAAAATTTCATGTGCAGAAAAGTCTGAATTTACAAATGCTATTAGAATCTCAGAGTAAGGTTTGAGGCAGGAATGACTGTTTTCTCTGGTGTTCAAGCAGGCAGACAGTAGCTCAAGGAGTTCTTAGTGAATGGAGTCGCATGGGTCTGAATTACTGCAGATCTCATTGGATAGGTTTTTCCAGCTTGCCTCTGAACCCAGTCCATCCAGTTACAGGCAGAATAGCTGGAAATAGCAAGTCCTGCCAATTAATGTAGAGGAATAGTTACCATGGTGTGGTCGCCCCAAGAGAGAAAGATATGGACCAAGACGTGGGCCACTCTGACGTCAGAGGGATGGTGGCATTATGCCACTGGCTGGTACCCATCTCCTGGGGATACCATGTGTCTGTGATGTGAATATACACAAACTCACCTCTGAAGATTAGTCACGTGGAAGACGGTTTGTTCTGTTCGCACTTAGAATATTTAAACAGGGGGTGTCTCCAGCCAGTTCAGAATTGTCCATGCTATCACAGTTTTCTCTTTTGCAGCAATGGTAGGGTGGTGGGCATTTGCTTCACTCTTAAAGAACAGCGTAAACGATTCCAAGTTCTGTTCACAAGCAGAAGAATTTCCTTCAAAAAGCTTGTTCTTATCATGAGTTAGAGAGAAAACTACATCACACATGTCACGTACATATCCTGGTCTCAGCAACCTTAGGGGCTCCAATTTTTCTTTAAAATTAAGAATATTTCTGATCTTACCAGAGCTTGGGGGGGTGGTTAATTTGTGTGCATATGTGTGGTGTGTGTGTGTGCGTGCGTGTGTGCGTGCGTGTGCGTGCGTGTGTCTGTGTGTGCATGTAAAATTTGTAAATATGCATGTGAAAAAAATTCTGAGAAAACAACTGAAGGGACAGCTTGGCCTCGTGGTCTCAGACGACATACAGGACAGAGCTTGGCCTCGTGGTCTCAGACGACATACGGGACAGAGCTTGGCCTCGTGGTCTCAGACGACATACGGGACAGAGCTTGGCCTCGTGGNGCTTGGCCTCGTGGTCTCAGACGACATACGGGACAGAGCTTGGCCTCGTGGTCTCAGACGACATACGGGACAGAGCTTGGCCTCGTGGTCTCAGATGACATACGGGACAGAGCTTGGCCTCATGGTCTCAGATGACATACGGGACAGAGCTTGGCCTCGTGGTTTCAGACAACTGAAAGGGCAATTTGGGCTCAGGGTGTCAAGCATTTTGGTTGGTGGCAGCAGAGGGGACAGGGTGGGTAGGAGAACTCTTGGAAACAGAGAGATGGAATGCCAACATTAGCTACCCTTCTCACTTCCCTTTCCATTTTCTCCATGCTCCAAGCTTATAAGATGCTGTCCCCCATATTAACCTGGACGATCTGTCCCAGATAGTGCTCATGTCCTCGCACTGCTCAGTTAGTCAAGGGGACAGTATCAGCCCTCACAGACATCTTTTCCTGTTTGGTTTGAATTAAGAGGGTTTGGGGATGTGTCTCAGTGCATAGCATTCACTGATGTCTGTATTCGATCCCCAGTAACACACACACACACACACACACACACACACACGCAAATCTTAACAAGAAAAGTGTTTTTATGTGTTTTGTACATTATGAGAATTAACAAATAAAATAGATTTGTTAAAGATCATACAGTATTTTTTAAAAGACAATACTTAATATTGGCAGTTATTTACGTAGACTGATTTTTTAACTTTCAGATGGAAAATTGTAAAGCACACCCACACATCGCTTATAATTATTATATTATTTTATGTATGAGTGTTTGCTTGCACATATATGTGTGAGTGTGCACCATATGTGTATCTAGTACCTAGAGAGGCCAGAAGAGGGCATCAGCTCCCCTGAATATGGAGTTACAGATGTTTGTGAATCAACATGTGGGTTCTGGGAACCAAACCCAGGCCGTCTGCAAGCGCCCTTAACCAGTGAGTCATCTCTCCCACACTAGGATCATGCATACATTTTATTACCAGGTGTACCTTTATCCTTTGCAAACTCAGCTCAGTTTTCCACGTTTCCCTGCAGAAACTGTGGTGAAAGAAGTGTTTTTGACCAGTAAATAACATAAATGGTCTTCCCGAGATCATGGAGTCTGCAGGGGTTCCTGTCTGTTCCGTTTTAGGGAGAATTTTTAAGAGCCCACTAGTTTCCTAAAGTAATCTTCCAGCTTGGGGATAAAGAATAGAAAACACTAACTCACCGGCTTCTACCTCAGAAGAGATGAGAAACTCATCACCAAGAGGACATGGAACCTAACCAGTCTCTGCTCTGTGATCTCCTCACATGGGCTCCACCCTTGCAAACCCGCCACAGTGCCTCCTTGTCTGTCTTGAGGATCACATCTTGGCATCAGTGTTCTAAAGTTCAGATATCTGAATTCAATTCAGAGATAGCAAAAGGAAAACAAAACCTAACAAAGCAAAACTGATCATATGTAGTCTAACTGCTACCCTGGTACAGATGCAAAGTAATTGTGGACAGATAAAAAGTCGCTAACTGCTGAATTCTGTTTTAAAATACAGGAGCCACGGCCGCAGCCCGGAAGGAGGTCATCAGGAACAAGATCCGAGCAATAGGCAAAATGGCCAGAGTGTTCTCAGTTCTCAGGTAAGGCTGTCTTTCCTCCCTGTCTGTTTGAAATTTGATTGTGTACCGCATAGTAGCTATCTTAACACTTTACTCTGACAGTTTAAATGTTTCACTAGAAAATGTTCCTTGAGTTGTTTTTCTCTTTTTAAATGGAAATTGTCAATTCATCTGTATTGTACTTACATTGCAATCCATGAACCAAGGGCGTGTAAGTGGATTATGGTGCATTTTATTCCTCCATTTGCTGTAGGATTTAAAACATTTCACAAGGAACGTGATTAGGGTCTAGTTCTAGTTTACAGTCTGGCTTTTGGGGAAAGATGAATTTATAGGGTGCCTTTCACTGGATTTCAAGGAAATGAACATTAAACATAGGGCTGTATCTGTGAACCCTAATGACTCAGTTACGAGGACGTCTCCTGTTTTAGGTCTCTATAGGAGTTTGCTTTTCAGTGGATCGTGAATCATCCTATTGATGTTACTAAGCATGTGTTTTGAAACAGTTTATCGAAGAGACTTCCCTGCACTGTACTTTAATATCTATTCCTAAATAATGCACAGTGACTCTACTTCTCTTCAAGGACTTCTTTGAAGTATAGTATAGTTTTTCCATGAGGGATGTTGCCCATTCATGGTTATACACAGGAGTGTGGAAACATAGAAATGCTTTAGGAGTTATATACTGCACATTTTTGGCCAGTGACTGCTGTAATTCATATCTGTCCTTCTCTCATTCTTCGCCTCCCCTCTCCCTCGTTTTCTTTCCCCTCCTCCTCCCTTTTCCTCTCCCTGCTTTCCCTACTCTCTCTTCTTCCCTCCCTCTCCCTGCTATTAGAAGCTTGAACTTGACCTCAAGCGTCTTGCTCAAGCACTCCCTACTTTATTGGTTGGTGGCAGGGCCTCTTGCTGAACCTGGGGTTCACTCATTCCAGCTAGTCTGTCTAGCCAGCTTGTCCCATCCCTGCGTCCCCCCAGGTGCTGTCGTGCCTGCCTGGCTTCTGTGTGGATCCTGGCCATCTGAACTCCATTATTCTTACTTGCACCGCAAGTGCTTTATCAACCCTGGACTGTCTCCCAGTATTTAGTTGCTTCTTGTCGGGGGGGTTCTGCCCGCTCTTGATTTCTCTCCCTGCTCTTTCTGCCACTCTTGCTGAAGTCACTGAAAAGTCCTTAAGAAGAAACAGGCTGATCAGTTCTGAGGACCACCAGTAAGTCCTGTCTGGCTACAGAAATGACCCAGGGAGATAAATGACTATATGAAAATCCAGGGTTGATGGGTACCTCAGTCATGAACATTTGCACATGCATTATTCTTAGACTTACCAGACCACGCTCTTCTTTTTCTAACTGAAATTACTAGGAGGAGAAGGAAAAAAAAAAAAACAAAACACTTCAAGAATTTCTATATAAAACTCCATAGAGAAAAAGTAAAAAACAGTAGAAGCCTCAATATAAAAATAAAATTTTTATTATTTGAGTAATCAATGCTGCGGAATCCTGCTCATCTCCCAAGTCTGTAAGGCCCCTCCAGGCCCATGACTGTTACTATCTGTGATGACATCCAGGTGAGACATGGGCTGTTTAATCCTCATGATGACCAATGGCTTAAGATTGGCTCGTCAGTAGGAAACAAAAGCAAGGTGTGTTTTCTTGTGAGCCCTGTGTAGGATACAGGAATCATATCCACACAAACGCAGACCAAGGTTAGCTTGGTAGGCCATGCTGAACATTGAATTTGAAGTGGAATATGAGTTAGGCTATTCATACAGCCGAGATGAAATGACAGACATATACATTAATGTAAAACCGCCAAGCATGTGCTGCACAGAGGAACAGATGTTGTGCTGTGGCCCTTTCCTTTTCCTCGGGGTGTTGTTCCTACAGGGACTCTCAGTCGAGTAGGGCTGGAAGGATAGGCTGGATTCGGACAGGTAGGACTCTGGCAGGGAAGGTATTCCTGCAGGAGAGAAAACCATGACCTAGTTATCAGAAGCCACCGAGAGCAGTCACATGGTCCTAGGCCCAGTGCTGACTGAATCATTTGGGGTGCAGGCTAAATACTAGATGTTGTTCCCCATATTATACACATTTAACAGTAATCTACCTAGCAAGCTTATAGGGCTGGACTGGGCTTGCTTTTTAGCAGTACATATTTCTCCACATCCCAAAGAAGACAGCACCAGTGTGAGCCTTACTCAAAGGTCAGCAATGTAGGCTAGGATGATTGTAAATACCCGCAATCTAGTGATGAATACTAGGGACACGAAAGCACTAAACTGCAAAAGGCATGCAAGTGAGTGATCTGGTAAAACCCGAGACCGACAGCAAACAAACAAAAGAAACTCAAACCTAGATCCTCGAAGTGGGTGAACACCATGATAAAGCCTTCACTCTTTCTGCGTGTGGCAGTGAGGAGCCTTGGGGTGGTTTTCATGGAATGAGAGGCATGCTATAACCCATGCCTTAGATATGTATAGGCTTAGGACTGGACTGGCTCGTAAGCTGACGTGTGAGGAGGAGGAAGACGCTGCTGAAGTAATACAAGCTAAAGGCTGGAGCAGGCTCTGGCATGAGGGGTGCAAAGGAAGGGACAAAATCAAGGCCCTGAGGAATCTACAGTGCTCAGGCAGGAGCCAGCAGAATCGGTACTGGAGGGTGACACAGATTTCTCAGGTAGAGATTCTGGATACACACCCTGTGTGTGAGGAGCATGCACCATGAGAGGGGAGGCAGAAAACTGTCTTTTAATACCGCTTGTTAGCCAGGCATGGTGGCCTAGGCCTTTAATCCCAGAACTTGGGAAGCAGAGGCCAGCCTGGTCTATAATGCAACTTCCAGAACTTCCGGGGCTACGTGGAGGAACGCTGTCTTAAAACAACAACAAAAAAACAGAAACATAAAAACTTCATACCCACACACATATATATATATATACCTTGCAGTAGATGTGCAGGTAAGTCCCCAGAAATCTGCCAGTCACAAAGAGGACACAAGCTTCAACATGAGCAGCATGCAGAGACAACAGAAATAGAAGCCCTGAGATGCCAGCAGTGGTGGGGGTTTGCCTTTGGGGGGTAACCGTATAGCCTTGACATGAGCTTGGAGTAGGGCTGGAATCTGGAGAGCAGCACTTCGTAAGCCAAGGCCAGCTCATGGCGAGAGTGAACGTTCAGACTCGGCCTGGTGGAAGTGTCTCAGCACATTGTTCTGGAACTGTGTGCTCTCTCATACTCTCTTAGCTCTCCACTGGTAAGAGCAGCTGGCCTCGGTTCTGTTCTCTCCTACGAGGACCTTTATCCCTGCAATGAGTGAAAACAGAGTTTGAGGATAGCCTACAAAGCCATAGCCGGTGTGATGGATGGGTTACTGATATTTATTGGGATGACGGTAGTGATTGCACCCGGCAGAACCTTTATGATGAAGCAGTTAGAAACTCCACCCTGGAGCGTCAGGGAGACGAGCAGAGAGAGGACTGAGCAACGATGTAAGCAGGTGTTCTTGCTGAAGGAGAGCATGGATATCTGAGAAAGAATTTTTTAAAAACCCCTCTGAGTTGTGCCTTTTAATAGAAATACAACATGAGCCACATCTGTCTTCTTAACTATTCTAGAAACCACCATAAAAGAAACAAAAATACAAATACCCAGTTTCTTCATTCAGCGTTGATCAGTATAATATTTATGAAGCAATCCCAGCCTAATCTTCATACTACATCCTTGAAGATTGGCAGGTTGGTTGGAAGCACACCCTTTCACTTGCAGTTACCATGTTCCCAGCAGTGGAAAGCTGTGTGTGGCTCGGACTAGAGAGTGGGCAAGGCCCATCAAGGGATCCAGGACACATCGACACAAACATGATGGGTGTGATCAGAGGAGACCTTTGAGGAGGTCACACTCCCGAGGGGAACCACAGAAGGAAGCCATTTTCATGCGTACCCAACAGAGATGGGTGCTGAAGACCCTTGTGTGAAGCAGGGCTGGGGGTCAGAACTGCAGGGAGCAGGAAATGTGCTGAACGAAGGACAAGAGGCAGGAGAATGGCTGTTTCTGGCATAAGGACTTCTACATAGTTCACAATAAACCTCTGTTGCTGTAAAAGCAATTTTATAGAGGAGAAAACAGAAGCCCAGAACAGTAAAAGCCATGTGACCGTCTTTGTGTGGCTGGAACTTCAGCCTGAGATCACCTGATTTCAAGGGAGTGGTTTCCAAAACAAACAAAAGCTCTCAGTGTCTTTGGTAGAAAAATAAAATTTTGAAAATTGAAAAAGTACTTCGGACCGCCGGAAAACTCTCATTGAAATGCTGACAACCAAATGATCCCTGATCATCATTGGCTTCTAATGTTCATCTTGAGCAACCCTGATTTTAAAATTGGATTTGATGCCAGCAGTTATTTGGTATGTAGAAATATTTGCCAGACATGAAGCTAAAACCTGACGTTCAATGTGAATATAAAGGTGAGTTGTGTTCATCTTTCCAGAGGTACTCTTGAGTTTACCATATCTGCATTATTAGTATTCAAAACGTTTATTTTTTGCATAACCTAGCAGTTTGACATCAGAAGCCTAAAATGTTTGAAATTCCCATATAAATGTAAACAGTGATTAATTGCTGGCTCAATCCTAATATTCGTGAGTAAACTCTACCATTAAGAAGACAGAAATCTAAACTGTGGATCAGAACTGCCATCATCCTTTCAACATTTTTTTTTAAAAAGAAATCTCCTTGTTCCAGTAAATACTTGCTGAATGTGGACCTGTATACACGGTATTGATCCAGTGTATGTACTGGGATGCAAGAGTGGTCAGAGCAGAAAGAAACTCCTGTTTTCCAGAAGCTTGACAGTAGAAAAGTGGCGATTAGAGACCAAAAATAAACAATAGGATAGGTAAAGCATGGCTTGGAGCAACATTAGAAAGTGAGACTGGAACAGTCCTTTGAAGGCAGAGGGAATGAGACAGAGACAATTCTGAGACAGGGATGACTAAGGGCAGTACCCTAGGATGAGGTGTGCTGCCTGTGTGAAGGGCGCTGGTGGGAAATGTCATCTAAGAGCTGGGTGAGGATGGAGGAGTGTAGAGGGTGGGTAGGTAGGTGGATAGGTAGGTTTGTGATCCCAGTGAGATCTGCTAAAGGTTTTACCTTCACCCTTTATGAGAGAGGGCATCAGGGAAATTTGCACCAAGGAGCAAGAGAACTGGCATTGTTTGCTATCCAATGTCTTAGTCAGTCTGCCTTTCCGTCTGAAAGTAGCGGTCAGCAGAGAGGGCAAACCTTTGAAAGATGGAGGAGAAAGGCCTTCCACAAGGCTGCTGTAATCAAAATAAGAGCTGCTAGTGGTTCCTAAGAGGCCACCACAAAGAACCAGGGGTTGCACGGTGGTGCTCCTGTGGAATGCCCATACAGACAGCCTACAGAAGATAATGGAGGCATTGCCTGGGGCCGAAGGAAGTAAACAGTGGGAGCGGGATGCTTTGGGGTGATAAAGTGTTATCAAGTTGATTGGGGTAAGGTTGCACAGCAATCACACCACTGAGAATAGCTGAGTGTGTGGCCGGTCAGTACAGCTGTTTTTGATAGATGAGATGGTGGGGTCATGAGAAGCGCCAAGAGAAAAGGAAATGCGTGGGAGCAGAGGCATCAAGGTTTACCAGGGGAGTAGCTGTAGACTGGGAAGGTAAAAGTAGCTACAAGATGGAGCAGCTGGACACTGCAGTCCCAGTTTCTGAACTGACCAAAGGTACAGGTCTAGGGAGAAATTCTTTTCAGCCATCTTAGAAATCATCTTAAAATGAATTTGGTACTTGGACCTACTCAGTACTGTGTGTACAGTGTGTACCTCTACAGATGTGTTGTGAACTTTTTCCTACACAGGTAGGCTTATAGGATCTGTCGTCTGGGAAGATATAGGTTATTCCTATTTCATTCGGTTTGCTTTGTTAATTACTGAGTCTGTAAGTCTAAATGATTATTCTATGGTCAGCTTAATTGAAATAATGATTCTCTTGTAGCAGTTTTAAAAAAGGCCCATATGCACAATGAAAGAATTCCATGTAAGCAATTCTGGGAAGGAAAAGGCTGAAAAATAAAAGCTCAGAAATGTTCCCACCTGCCTATGGACCCTCTGTGTGTCTGTCACATGACACAGAGACCTTTTACAGCCCCCTGAAATAATCTCTGTGTGTCTGTCATATGTCACAGAGGCCTTCAGCGGCTCCCTGACACAATCCCCAGGTTTCTGACCCTTAGGTAAGTCACCTCTTTGGTAGTTGGGGTTCATAGACTGTTCCCGAGCCCTTCATGATAAAGCAGGCCTACATGTGCCCCTCTGCTCACTGGATACACAGGTCCTTGTTGTCACCGAAGCAACAGCTTTGCCTTGTGAGACACGGTTACAAAGCCAGAAGTACCTTCAGGGTCTTCAGGGGGCCATAACTCCACAATTGCATAGTGTTAACTTTGTCACTGAAGTCATTTATAGAACACCCTTTCTATATAAATAGATAAAAGCGGGTTGTATTTTGAATAAAACAAAAGCTTCACAGAGCCAATGTGAGGTAAATATGGGTTCTTATATATCTTTTTTTTTCTTCATGAAAGAAAACAAACATTAACTTCCACAACCCTTCTGTGTCTTCCAGAGAAGAGAGTGAGAGTGTTCTGACCCTGAAGGGCCTGACCCCGACAGGCATGCTCCCCAGCGGAGTGCTTTCTGGAGGGAAACAGACCCTGCAAAGCGGTAAGCAAGCCCAGTGCTGTGACCGGGAGCACAAGACCAGCTGTACCAGTAGAGCCTTGAGTTTCTCACTCAGCTTGGTCTTCTCTTTAGCTCCTCTTGGCTGGAAGACGGCCTAGAGCTCACACGTCAGTGTGGTCAGTCATGTCCCACAGGAAAGCGCTCTCCTTCACTAAAGTCACGCTCGGTCCCTCGTTAGCACACGCATCCATATCTTCAGGCCTCCTTAGGGGGCATCTCACTTAGAGCACATGTGCACGCAGCAGTAGCTCTGAGTCAGAGCGCCCCTCTCTCGGCCAGTCAATTAGCGTAAATTTTCTGTTACATCCTCATAGATCGTCTGCCTATGTGCATGACTGATGAAGTGTACACACAAAGACATGTTTGCATAGCTATAGATTTTATTGGAAAGACTATAAAAAGGGTAGTTTAATTATATACTTAAGCAGAAATGAGACTGATTCAGGCCTTTTCTCTGATTTATCAGAAATACAAGAGAGAGATCTCAACCACATTTCGGTTTTGTTTTGTTTTTTTGTTTTAAATAACAACATCTTTTGTAAGTGGACATTTTACTTTATCATCATAACTGGCTGGCCAAGTATCAGCCATTATGACTTTTTGTGATAATGGGAATTTTTTTTATGGCTGCAAAGGCCGTTGGTGACACAGTACCATTGAACAATTGACATTTAACTAACAACCTCTAATTTTCAACAAATTTAACTTAAATATTCACATATAGCTAGTGTCACCCATGTGAGACAACACAATCATGTCTACTTTTTCTTCTGTTATGTATGTTCTTTCTTCAGTTTAATTAACACCATCACTAATTAGAATATAACTTATACAATATGGAAGTTTTGCTGTTAGGTTAGATTTGAACAGAAAAACAAATACAGCAAAAGTATAGTATAGTATTTTAATATAATCTCAGCCTCTAGTTTATTTCTCCCCTGGATCTTACTCCTGATTTCTTTCCTATCTCTGTCCTGTGTCCTAAAAGACACAGGTGTTTGCTTACCACCACATTATTAAGACATTTCTTCCACACAACACATAACGATCAACTCACGGGCACAAAACTGCCAGACCATCTCACTTCATGAAGAACACTCATAACCTTTAATTTTGGATGAATTTCCTCAAAAACCACAATCTTTGAGTTGACACAAAAGTTCAAAAACAGTTTGGTGAAAGCAGGAAGATCTATAGCAGTTGAGGTTAAAAAAAAAAATCCCTCTTTAGACCTATCGAAATTAATTGCTTCATGAACACGCAAAAAAACTTTTCCCGCAAGATGAACATACCAAGAGATTAGCATAAGGAAATCCTTTATACACCCAGAATGCAATTCTCCCCAGCTGATGGACAGCCACAGCTTCTCATGAGCTCAGCACACAGCAGAGGCACACACACCATCAGGGACTGACTGCAGATGGCCTGTGCTGAGGATAAGCTAGGCTATGTGTATGCGGTGCTGGTGTGGTTCCAGGGTTTTGGCTTTGCTTCTAAACCTAAGGTCTTTATGTCTTACAGCACATAGTGTCACCTTCAGATCGTCACCTGTGTCTGTAGCTTCACTGACTCAAGTTCCTTTTCTTTTAAATCCATCTGTTTGTGCTATTCTCTGTTGAATTCACACACACACACACACACACACACACAATCACACATACTCTAGGTTGAGACTTCATTTGTCCCGAGAATTTGACAACTCAGTATATATTTAATACCGATGCACTGCCACTGCCTCATGATTCCTATCTGACCCCCTTCCATTGGCATAAGAGGAACAGTACAAGGATCCAACATTCAGCTCTCCTCTGTGGTTATGAGGAATCCAGAATGCATTGCTAACTGGAATGCATGTGTGGCCAATAATAAATGCACCTTTAATGAAGTTCAACCAGAGACCACCATAGTCATGCAGAACAGCTCTACAAAGCAGCTACTCCAGCACCCCCATCACCCATTAATCCCAACCCATCACCATCGTAAACCACTCACCCGCCCATACTATTAAACTCTAACACCATCTCAACCCCTTCATAATAGTTACCACTAACATACCTATCTCCATAAAAATACTCATTGTTGTAGCTTTCAGTTTTAAATCACGAGAAAATGCAAATTGAAGCCCAGGGATAGAATACTACCAATGCTCAGCATTTTGAACTTAGAGAACACTTTCATGTTTTAGCGTTTGCTGAAGGGAGCATCATCTAATAGCACAGACAACTCCACCTGCACAGGGAAGCCAGAGAGCCTTAGTAAGCACTGGGCCTGCTCGACCTTTCAAACTATGGTTTCAGTTTATCATCGTACTTTACTCAGGGACTCCCTTGCTCTGTAGCCTCAACCTTGAGACACGCTGTCCCTGAAGATGCTAATTCATTTATTACTGCTCCTCCATGTCCCCACTTAACAGGCAACACTCTGAACTTCATTTCCAAAAATGGTATTGTAACGAGAAAAAGAAAACAGTCGGGACTCAGCCTGCCTGGCTAAGGATGTCCAGGCCTTGACATTCCCTCTGTGGTTCCCTACCTCTCCCATCTTTGAAGACTCCTATGTGTTGTCCACCTAGCCAGCTTGATTTTGTGTCCTTTTAACCATGCCCCCCCCACCCCATGCATCTCTATCTCTAGAGGAAACACTGCCATTTACTATTGACTAGCATAAAGTGTCTCACCGACGTCACAGCCTAGCTCCAAACTCGCCCTATTCCTCCGACATTCCACTACAGATCAGCCTAGTGTGGATTTGACAGTGCTCTTAGAATAGAAACATTGTAGATTTCCATAACCCAATTGTCAGCTCAACCGAAATAACAGAAAGCATTTCTGCACGTTTCCCTAAACGACTTTGTCATCGACTAGTGAGCCAGGACTCCAGGCCAATTCGCTCCCTCAGGTATACGCAGGCCATGACTGACACCTCTCACTCTGCGGTATTGTTCGCCCTTTCTTTGTAGCCTCTCTGTCTGGTTGTCTGTGCCAGAAGCCCGCACTTAGAGGCACTTTAGTCCCCCCCCCCAGTTCCTTTGATGGTCACTGACTTGTTCTTAGCCTTAAACCAATCCTCTGCTCATTTTCTCATTCATTTTGCACCCCTTTCTTCTTCTCTTCAGCTACTGTTGAGGCTATTGAGGCTGATGAAGGTAAATTGGCCAGTCCCCTTTCTGTTGTACCCGCAACAGACAAGGGCTCTGCTGGGTGTATTCTTTTTTTTTTTTTTTCCCGCTGTAGCTTGTTCAGAGTGTGTGGGTGTTGGGCTAACAGTTGTGGCTCAGTATTAACCGAAACGTTCTTGCTTTAAAGGGGAAAGTGTCCTTCTATGGTTTGTTTGTTTGTTTTCTTCCCTTGAAGCTATGTTTGACTTTTGTATACAATGAACCTAGTCTACTCACAGAAAACTAAAGGATTCTATATCGATATTTATAAATTTCCATCTCTCATGGATGATGTGGGGTGGGGGCTATGGCAGCTGCTTTTGACAAATGACATGTAAAATCCATATGCTTTAAGCTGAACCATCCCTCCCTCAGATCACTCCCAGGTAGGACAGAGACAAGAGAGAGTAAAATTAAGTCAAGTCTTCTCAAGGTCGCACGACAGAAATGCTTGGTAGTGCTTTGTTACGGTTCAGCATCACTTCCGTCTCTAAACTACTCCAACATGAGACAGACGAGTGGAGGTAAACTCTTGGCCTCGGCCATTTTGACCAATTGCTATTCGGAAGGAAGTTAGCACTCATAAAATATGATGAAGAGCCCAAAAAGTTTCTGTAGCAGTGGAGTGGCTGACAACAAGACTATCGAGCAGACGACTGATTAATGATTCCGAGTGTCTGCTCTCTGCCAGGCCTCTTGCTAGGAGCTGCAGAGGAAATTGAGAACGGTACATCTCCAACTGCCTTCTAGAGCCTCAAGAGCAGCATTGTTGACACTTTAGATTTACTTTTTAATCGAATGCTGTCTTACTACATGGTTATATGAGAACTACACATGAATATAATGTTTAATATTATGCATACCGTACCCTCTGGAATTTTTAAAGCATAATTTGAAGTTCCCCTTTAAAACAAAATTCTTCAGTTGTATTTTGTTCTTGCAAAATAACTTATTTTTCACAAATTGTGTGCATATATAGTCCTTTGGTGTGTTGTTAAAAAAAAAGTGTCACTTTAGCTCTACAATTTGCTCCCTGATTTGGATATAGTAGGGGAAATGACAGTGATGTAAGAGAAAAATACAACTGTTTCCTAAATAGCAGTCAGCAAGCTGCTATTTATGTGGGAATTCTCCATTCCTCTTGGCAAACTCTAATCTGCAGTGTGCATTCCTGTTGATAGTTTGGCTGTTTTTTGTGACTCTGTGGCTCTGTGTTGTGTTAAGTATACTCCCAATGTAAATTGCTAACCCCCACTGTCTGACCAGCAACTGGTGCAGGGTAGACAGACAGACAGACGCAATCTGCAATGGAGCCCCATCCTGAACGAGCCCCTGTTCCGCTAGATTTGGCTTTTCCTATGCCCCTCCCTATAGGTTGCAAAACCTAGAGCTTCCACTTTATTTTTTAATGAATGAAACGGTTTCATGATTAATCACGATCAACTTTTGACCATGAGATGATGCCATTTAGAAAAAGACTAGGGTGTCTGTTATTTTTGCCCCATAAAATAATTGAATTCATTTTCAGGGTGGGTGCTCATTGGACAACACAATTACTTTTCAGTTTATTAGCAAATTGCAAAATTAAGAAGCTGTGCTTTGGGCCTTGGTCTTTCCCATCTCCCCATGTTCTTCCTCCTACACTTGACTAATCACCACTTTGCTAACCTGAAAATGCAGACGGGGAACAATTTGTTTTTCTTTCTAATGAACTTTTAAAGCCCTGTGTAAATCTCTGAGGACTGTCATCTGTACTAGTGAGAGGCTGCACGTTTGTGTCCAAGTGGCTGGCAAAACGTAAGCCTTAAACGGCTTTCCAGTTTTCCTCCCAAAGTGGGGAGGGTACAAGTACCTTGAAATTGTCCTTCATAAGCTGTGGAGATGCAGCCCAAGTCAGCATTGGTGATTGGCCACCCGTCCATACCTTGCTCGCACTTCACAGGGAGCGAAGCAAGCAGATGTCATTGGTTCCCCATCTGTGTGTTTTATTTTCAGCTCACTGTTGGTGTACCCACTGAGGAAGTTATTTTTTCAAAAGTACCTCTCATATTTCTGTAGCACGTACAGGGTCATTAGAAGAGAACGTAAGAGAAGTCCAAGGTTTTAATTAAAAGGACCAAAACCAATTCATTTTTGCTAAAAATTTGTGAAAGACATACATCTCTGCTTCTCCTTTAACCCCAACTTATTGTTGCTCTAGGGAGAGTGGGTTTTCCCTGGGTCAGGTAGCCACGAGTGCCAAATGAGCATCAGTTTGGCCTGTTTGCTGCTGAAGGGCAGAAAATGCTTCTCTGCTTAGTCATCAGACCTTTATTTTTGAGTTTCTCTTGCCTCTCCCTTACCCCCTATACATAGACTTCCAGTGCAAAGTGGGGAAAAACGCTTGTAATTTCATTTTTCCCCATACCATTGAGTTGATATCTTTGTGGAATTTAGAGATGGCAAACACAGACATGTGCCTGCCCATTCATTTCCTAGTTCCTTAGACCTTCTGTCCTAAGCCGTGGCTAGAGTTCTGGGTAGAGCAGAAAGGCTTCCACTGAAGTGGCCATTCCTAGCTTGGTGGTGGAGTGAGAATGGGGGATGCGCAGGCTCTTTAGCCCAGGGTATCCATGGATCATCACACGAGTGATGTGGCCAGTGATGCTGGATCCCAGAAACCTGCCCCTGGAACAACGTTTTCCTTATCCACTGTGGATTTCTGTGAACTAAACTATGATGAAGACAGGAGAAATGCTTACATCTTAATCACTGCAAGAGGACATTTTGGTTGGCAAGAGACATTGGCTGTTTCAAACCCTTGGTTCCCTCCAATATGGTAAGGAGTCTGTTGTGTTGTCATCAGGTCCCGTCACATTGTTCTCCACTAAAGGACTCCCACCCACTCCGAAGTCTCTAACCTCACCCGACACGACCGCGGTGCCCTTTATGGTGCTCCACCTAACCTAACCCTCTCTCTCTTTTCTTAATGATTTTGTTGTTTAGCTATCAAAGGATTTTCACCACAACATAAGATCACTAGCTTCGAGGAGGCGAAGGGCTTAGACCGAATTAACGAGAGGATGCCGCCTCGCAGAGATGCCATGCCCTCCGACGCCAACCTTAACTCCATCAACAAGGCTCTCGCCTCAGAGACTAACGGCACGGACAGCAACGGCAGTAATAGCAGCAATATTCAGTGACCACTTCCTGTTCACTTTTTTTTTTTTTTGAGCTGCAGGTCATGATGGGATTGCTGCATCTCAGCAGTTGGATGTTCTTGCCTCTGACGGTAGCTTGTTTGCTCTGGGGGCCAGGAATTGGATTCAGTTTACACTATCATGAAATAAAAAAAAAAAGAGGGAGAGAGATAATAAACTATATTTTGGTGAGGGTGGTGATTAAACACCTCTTTTGGGTATGCCTTTAAAAAATGCTTCTAGGAAAAAAGGTTTTAAAAAGAAAGCTAATGCTAGTCTATACTGCAATGTTAGGGAAATGAACGTGTTTTCCTACTACACTGGGGACTTCTAGATAGGTTAATGAAAGGCCTTTTACTCTGTTACTGGACACGAAAACTTTGTCTAATTTCTTATATTCTATTGTACGTTTACAGTGCAGCACTAAAAATGGATGACATCAAACATTTTTAACGACAACAAAAAATGATGTACAAACTAAATAAGGACTATTTATTGATAAGGTTTTGCTACTTTCGTCAGACAATGGCTAGAAACTGAATTAGGCAGTCTTTAAAAAAAAAAAAACCTGGAAAAAAAAAGAATGTTGCAAATTTGTTAAAATGCCAAAAAAGGACAGTTTAATTTTGTATAGCTCGTGCGTACCTCAGGTTCCTTTAGTTTGCTCGAATGCCCGCCCTTCTTTCCATAGAGCACTTAGTAATTTGGCAGTGAATACATTTTCTTTAAGTTTTAAAAAAAAACTGGAATAATTACACCCATCTTTTTTGCTGTTTATATTTAAGGGTTTCGTTGATAAATCAAGTCTCGGTTGTGGCTTGCTGACTTCAATATTTATGAGTGGTGCATTTTTAAGTATAGTGAACACGACACCATAGTGCAGTGACGAAGCATCTATATTCTGTAAAAAACAAAAACAACAAAAAAAATCTGCCTATGCATGTTTTTTAAGAAAAATAAAATAAAATGGCTGTATCGGCCTGTATGGGACTGTAATGCGCTTAGTGGTCTGACATATACTAGACATGTATGTATACTGGCTACTTTATATTCTCTACAATGCTTAATGCCTTTGAAATTTTGTAATCAAAAAAAAAAGCTTTGAAAAAAATCTAAAGGGGAGAGTATTCTTAAAAGTTTTTAACATAAGCTTGTCAGTGCACACATAGATGGTTGGCATGTTTAGCAAACTTTGTGAAATTTAAATAAGTTTGTAGTTACATGTGAAACTCTCAATGCATGGTAACCGTTAATGTCATAACAATTCAGTTATTTCGTTCTCTTCTGTCATGTGCCACAAAAATATGGACTTTTTCACGTTTTTTCCCTTTGTATATTAGTTACGGGTTACAACTGGTTCATTCTGAAAACAACAACAAACAACGAAAGTCCATTCATATTTTTTAACAATTGTATAAGTGCCCAAGTCATTCACTACAGCCTAAAGCCTTGCCTTTGTAATTTGACTTCTGAAATGTTGGCAGTCAAAGCATGCACCTGTAACCATGACAAAGAAAAAGCATTTTATATTACTATTCAATAAAATGTGCATGAACTTAAAGAACGCTCATCCTTTCACTTGAGTCTGCTGAAGGGAATCTTGTGCACAGCCACCATGGTGTCCTCTGGGTGCTGGCCCTTCATCACCCTGCACACTTAGGACAGGCTGCTTCCCAAGGGCCTCGTGATCTGAGGAGTGCTACCCACTTCTGTAAAAGTCTTGGTGGATTTGTGTCTCCAAAATCAGGCAAGAGAAGTCTACCTAAAGAGCAGATGCCATCTTCTGGCTCCCTTGTTTGCAGGACCTATTTTAAAAAACAAGAGCATTCCTTTTCATTGAAAACTAAAAACAATAATCACCAGTTTGCTAGCAGGTTGTTTCAGTTGTGTGTGGGATGCCTCCCCTGCTCTAGCGAGAAGGACGAGTCTCCTAGGTACACTTCCATCAGAGGAGAGCTGCGTTTGTAGTGCCGTGACGTTTCTGTTCCCGTGCTGCAGTTAGTACCACACGGAGGTTTAGGAAACACCACGGTTCAGTTGGTTTCTAGCATCGTTCGTTTTTCAGCGCACTTTGTGTATGTAATAAATTATGCCTATTATATTAAGTAATAAGAATATGACAATCAGTAATAGAGTGTACCAAAACAGATACATTCGCTGACAAAAACTTCCCCAGGGTTATTTGAATGAATCAAAACTTTTTTTTTCCCCTGTGGATATTTTCCTCTCTTTAAACAAAAGCGGCATCCAAGGAAACCAGATGCAACTTGTTAGAATGGTGGGAAAGAAATGATAATTCTGGTACCAATTTGTGTATTTTCTTCTATCTGCAGAGAAAATATCCCAAAAATATTGTTATTATTAATAATAATAACAATCAGTTTTTTTGGATTCCTTTCTTTTGCAAATTGTGCTAAGGAAACTATGGCATAGAAATAAACATTTGACATTGAAATAAGCAGTTTCTGTGAGTATTGCTTGTCTTTTTGCTTAGGAAAGAGACACTGTATTTTTTTTTCCACGTTATAATTTGACCTGTCAATTTTATATAGAGCTCAAGGTCTTTTCTGGAACCAACAACACTTACAAACCCTTGTTATTAGTCCTGCCTCTTTAAGATGTGGACAGATTGTTGGACTCATGCGTTCTCTGTCTGGGTCCCTGGGTACAAACACACACACTCACACACACACACACACACACACACACACACACACGTATGGGCAACTCACACAGCCACTCTGATCCCCAGCTGCCATTCCCTGGACCAGCGTGACTCACTTATCACAGGTTACCAATTCTGCTGAGTTTGTATGAAGTCTTTTTTTTTTTAATTTTTATTGTTAAAAGAAAAATTTACATTTACTCCCCTTGTTCCCGGCCCTCCCGCTCCCCCACTACCCCACTGCCCTCCCCCTGCTTCCTTATGATTGTGCAGGATACCCTGTCCTATGGGAAGCCCAAGGCCCTCCCCCCTCCATTCTAAGAGCTAGATCTGCTAGTCCCGCCGTGGCAGGCTTTCTTGTCTGTACATGCATCTTACATGTATTTTCAAAAATAAAAAGCTTAAGAGGTTCACCTGTGATGAGAATCAAGTGTGGTGTCTCAGTCTGTCTGCAGCCCACCACTTAGGGTCGCTGTGAACACTGGAGCAGTCCATGGCGTCTGTCCACCCACCACCTAGGGTCTCTGTGAACACTGGAGCAGTCCATGGCGTCTGTCCACCCACCACCTAGGGTCTCTGTGAACACTGGAGCAGTCCATGGCGTCTGTCCACCCACCACTTAGGGTCTCTGTGAACACTGGAGCAGTCCATGGCGTCTGTCCATGCACCACTTAGGCTCTCCATGAACACTGGCGCAGTCCATGGCATCTGTCCACGCACCACTTAGGGTCTCCGTGAACACTGGCGCAGTCTGTGGCATCTGTCCACGCACCACTTAGGGGCTCTGTGAACACTGGAGCAGTCCGTGGCATCTGTCCACGCACCACTTAGGCTCTCCGTGAACACTGGAGCAGTCCGTGGCTTCTGTCCACGCACCACTTAGGGCCTCTGTGAACACTGGAGCAGTCCATGGTGTCTGTCCACGCACCACTTAGGGTCTCTGTGAACACTGGAGCAATCCGTGGCGTCTGTCCCAAGAACGGTCCTGTGATGCTGTGAAAGCCCTCTGAACCGTTTTGTCCTGAAATATTTGTTAATTATATGTTCATTTTTAATGCATATATAGTAACAAAGGGTACAAAATTAAGAGATAATGTAACTATTTCCGGTGACCATATTGTCAAGAGGCACTGACTTGTCGGTATTTGTGCTGAATGATGGAGACCCTGCAGGAGGGTCTGTTTTAAGGAAGACTGAGGAAATGTACTAGGGAAACAAAGTCACCTTAGTGATGGTGTTCCAGAAGACGGTGCTGACAGAGGAAAACCTCTCCTTACCGTGACGGAGAAGTGGCTCTGAAGTGAGCCTGCATTCCTGAGAGTGAAGCCTCACTCAAAGGCTCAGATACAGACGCCCTGGGTTGGCATAAATGCCTGCCAGGAGAAGCTGCACGGGATGGGTTAGACACTGTGCCTGGTTAGAGGAGCTGAACTCAAGGATGGCGAGTAACATGACCATATCCAAATGTCCCTGACACAGCACAGGACTAAATGTCCCTGCAACAAGAAGATTCAGAATATCCTATCAATCACTCACGCTAACCTAGCCCTTCGACACATGGTGTCTGCAGTCACGCTGTTTCAGGATGAGCTCTGCAAAAGCCCTCTGTACATCTTATACTTTGGGTGTCTTTCATACATAGATAAAAGATGGCAGCTGAGAAGAATTGCCTCTAAATTGGCAGGGAAGAAAAAAAAAATGTAGAACAAGCTGAGGTCTTAGAACAAAGTTGAGCTAAACTCCAATCTGAAGGCATTCTTTCCAAGTTAAACAAATTGAGGAGCTCCTGTCCAAAATGCTGAGAGCAAACCAGGGATGTTTCCAATTTTAGGATTTTTGAGATCTTGTAGTAAGGGTGTGTATACCACAGAGATCCCCAATCTGAAATCTAAGATACTCCAAAGTCCAAAATATTTGGCGGTATTTCACAAGGTTTCAGCATTCAGACTTTTGATTTAGAGATGCTTGACTTAAATTTTCAGTCTTTTCAATACCCGAACGCTAGAGATGGCTAGGTTTGTTATCAATAATGCCACAATGTCTATAGGAATCAGACTTGCTTTCTTCAAGGTGATATGAAAGGTGACATGCAAGAGTGACCCTGTGACCCTTGGCAGACAGCTGACTTTCCGGCCTCACCCCTTCTTGTCTTCAGCTATGTTGGACTGCACACAGAGCTTGGGTGCCCATAGGATTCTCTGTCCTCTAGATACTTCCTCACGCATTCTCCATGTGGAATGGCTTTCCCCTGATGATGCTGGGTTCATCTTCAGTGCTGGGGTGCGACAAGCTCCTTCCTGGGAGGAGTGAGGTATCCTACACTACCTGCGTTTCAGCATTTACTCCACTCACGTGCAATGCTATTGTGAGAATGGTTGCTTCTCTCTGAAGTTTTGGCATAAAATATGACAGAGGTGGTGCCTCTTGGAGGAAGAAAAAGGAAGACAAGAATGCAGATTTTTCTCTGCATATCCTCGCACTCTTCAGACTCCACTCAGCAACTATTTAAGGAACAATGGGTTAGTACCTTGCCATCGAAGAGTCCAAGTACTCCTCGTAAAAATTCCCTAGAGCCAAGGTAGCACATCCTCTTATCCCACTGTAACTGCTAGATCCACCATTATGGCTTGTTAGTACAGAGACTGTAGTTTCAAGAATGCCTTTCTGAGGGTCAGCAAGATAGCACGAAAAGGCACTGGCAATCAAGCCAGATGGCCTTCATCCAATATTCAGTCCCCAGAGCCCACTAGTAGGAGGAGAGAACTGCATGCAATAGCATGTGCATGTATACACACAGAGACACACGCCACACTAAACAAAACGCTTTGGGGATGTATATTCAGTAAGTCTACCTTAAATAATGACGTTGAAGTTTATCCTGAGAGAAGCTCTCCTTTGGATTCAAAGCAGCAGTTTTGTTTTTGTGGTTTTTTTTTTGAAAAGTCTTTTGTTAAAAGTTAACACATTAGCAAAGGAACCCACAAGCCATTTGATGCCTGTTAACATCCTTGTGAGAAATAGTTAATCACGGTTCTGACAGGTTCTAGCAAAGGCTAATAAATGCAGGTCTTTATAGAGAAGAGACAGCTGAAGCCTGGGAGAATGCTTCAGAAGAGTGAGGCGGTGCCGGAGCTCAGAGCAAGCCCTGATGGGGCAGGTAGGTGCCACGGCTGTCTGGGCTAGGTGGAAGCCCAGTAGAACAACACAATTCAGTGCCCAGTCTGCTCTGTCACCATCTTGAACAGTGGCATGAGTCAGCACCCGTGCTTATGGGCTGCCTTGTGTGAGACATACCCACTGGCTCTGAGCAGACTCAGCCAGTTCCTGCTCTGCTGCTTGCCCCACGGCTGTGAGACCTTTACGGAGCTTCATAAAATCTTATTCCATTCTTGGCCAAATGAGTGATGGATTCTCAAGCTCTCTGTGGGAAGTTAAAGGCACATGTAAATGAAGTGCTTGGCAAGGTGAAAAACAAGCCCTCAAGATATGTTCATTTTATCCGGCAGCCTGCTGAATTACAGGAGGGTTTACATATTCCATCACTGAAAATCTTGTGTGTGTGAGGCCCTGTCTACTGAGAACATTGGTGTGCTCAGAAGAACCTAGTAGGTGAAATGGTGGGGCCATAGCTTTCCTAAGACACTGAGATAGGGAGCAGAGGAGATTTGGGCAAAGCTGGGGAGCTGCTGGTCTAGTCTGGGAGAAGATGTAAGAGCAAAGAAGACAGGTCAGCCACGTTGGGTAGAGCATAAGAGGAATAAGAGTGAAAGATGCAACCAGCTACATCCAGAGGAATTGTTTGCATCCCAGAAGTTTTCAGCACACAAAAGCATATTCCTGATAGACTATGGGCAACCCACGGAGACATTGCTATTATTTGACAGGGCTATCTGGGACTATATGGCTTCCAGATTAATTTTGTGGATGGATAATATCATCAAGGACTTAGGCTGTCCTTATCCTTCCCAGGATGTTGGCATCTGTCCTCGGCTGCAGAAAACTGTCCATAAATACCTAGAGCTGCTTCTGCACACAAGACTGTTTGGCTAGCGGAAAACAACAGCAAAGTAACCTAGAAATACAGCAAAGCTGAATTTATTGCTTATTGCAGCAATGTAGCCACTACCTCAGCAGGGTCACAGTAAATCCAGACGGGTGGAAGGCAAAAGCAAAATATTTATGATGTTTTGTTTGCTTGAGGTTGTCTTTCTACAAGGGAGTCTAATAAAAATCAGAGGAAGTTTGGGGATCTGTGGGTTAGAGTTGGTACTCACAGCAGGGGGTGCTTACTAAGAGAGTTTGGAAGAGATAACGGTAAATACCTAGGCAAGAGGAGACTCTCTTTCCTCCTCAAGTTCACTAAGATATTTATGAGCACTGAGCCGTGTGTGTGTGTGTGTGTGTGTGTGTGTCTATTAAAGAAGCAAAAGGAGACCAATCACATGCCGGCTCATAATGAAGGCCTAAGTCAGGAGACAGTGCAGCCAAACCATCAAAGGATCTTACAGATTCAATGTGCTCCCGACAGAACCCACAGCAGCTACTTAAAGGTACAGCCAAGCTGATCCTAAAATCAAGAGAATTTCAATCATGGACTAGCACTGTGGACTGGTGGCGGCATGCAGAAGGCTGTTCAATCCCCCGCACCCCAAGTGCAGCTGAAATGAATTTTGTCTGTGGTACTAAGTAGCTTCCTACCTACAGTACCCAGCTACCCTCTGACAACAGCAGATAGACCAGACACACACCCGAAAATGGTCAACTAGGAAGTGTGCAAAGACAGGTCAATGGAACAAGTGGTAACTCTCAGAGAATTGACTAAAACAGTTGGAGATCCACTGACAGATAAAAAAAAAAAGACAGATTTGACTTCTCTCAGGTGACTGGCTTCAAAATAAAAATAAAACAGGTTGTAGATTTCATTTTAAAACATGAAATTTAAAAAGAAATTCCTAGGGCATTGACGATATGTTTGTGACCTTGGCTAAGCATGGGCTTCAAATATATGACATTGAAATCATAAGCCCAGAAGTGAGATTTACAAATTAATTGGATTTTGTTAAAAATTATTTTTCCTTCTTGCTTCATAGAGGGCTTATTCTGGAAGAAAATGTTACCAAATCGTACGTCTTATCAAAGCGCCTGGGTATGTGAAAATCTTCATGAACTCAGTAACAAACACATTTTAAAATGAGAAAGAGAGTTGGAAAAAAATCAAATAAAATATGAAGAAAATTAAATGTACACATTAAAAGATGCTCAACATCATGATGACTGGGAAGACAGAAATCTAAACCACAGAGACTGTTGTGGTATGAATAGAAATGTCCCCCACAAACTCTTTTGTTTGGATAGTTGGTCTCCAGTCTGTAGCAAGGCTATAGAACATTTACAAAATGGAGCCTTGATGGAGGAAGTACATCACTGGGGGGAGGGATTTTGAGGACTTAGCTGGCCCCTCTTCTTATTCTCTCTCTCTCTCTCTCTCTCTCTCTCTCTCTCTCTCTCTCTCTCTCTCTCTCTCTCCTTCTTGTATGCAGATGGAATGTGACCTCTCTGTTTCCTGACTGAGAAACTAGTTGGTTGAGTTGGTTGTTCCATTGCTCCATGGTGCCTGCCCTGACAGACTGTTTGACCTCTAGAATTGCAAGCCAAAAGCATCCTCCCTCATCTAAGCTGCTTTCCATCCAGCTATTCTCAACAGAAAGGTAACCAATGCAGTCGTGTACCAGCACACTCCTGTTTGAATAGAAGGAAAAATCATACATAACATTGCATAGACACAAATACACACAAAACCACTAGGTAACATCAGGTAAACATGCTTTTAAGGACACAGACAATGAGATCTTTGATACATTCCTGGTGGAAACATGAGTGCTATCAACTCTCTAGAGTACAGTTATTTTCAGATAAAAATGACCATACCAGCAAGATCTCTCAGCCCTACATATTTACCTTAGATAAATGGAGATAGACATGCTGAAACTTTGCTAGTAGGCCACGACCTCGTGGTGATGTACAGATTAATAGAAATAGGTTAAATTTTTTTTTTTTTTTGGATTTTCGAGACAGGGTTTCTCTGTAGCTTTGGAGCCTGTCCTGGAACTAGCTCTTGTAGACCAGGCTGGTCTTGAACTCACAGAGATCCGCCTGCCTCTGCCTCCTGAGTGCTGGGATTGAAGGCGTGAGCCACCACCGCCCGGCAAAATAGGTTAAATTAATATGTAAGAGTTAGCCAATAAGGAGCTAGAGCTAATGGGTCAAGCAGTGATTTAGTACAGTTTCTGTGTGGTTATTTTGGACCTAAGCTAGCCGGGTAGCCGGGAAGAAAAAGTGGCCTCCATGCAACACAGTCGTATGAAGATGGGCTGGGACAAGGCTATGTGACTTCGGAAACAGAAATTGGGGTTATGCAGCTGTAAGCTCAGTGGCAGTGTTTTCTGTCAAACTTCAAGGAGCTATTAAGAAGCTAGGAAGGGGCTGAAGAGATGGCGTAGTGGTTAAGAGTACTTGATTACCCTTCCAGAGGTCCTGAGTTCAATTCCCAGCAACTACATGGTGGCTCACAGCCATCTGTAATGGGATCAGATTCCCTTTGGTGTGTATGAAGACAGAGCACTTGTATACATGAGATATATGAATAAATAAATCTTTTTTTTTAAAAAAAAAAAAAGCTGGGTAGTGGTGGCACATGCCTTTAAAATCCCAGCACTCGGGAAGCAGAGGCAGGCGGATCTCTGTGAGTTCAAGACCAGACTGATCTACAGAACTAATTCCAAGACAGCTACGCAAAGAAACCCTGTCTCAATCCCTTCCCCCCAAATAAAAGAAACTAGGAAGGATTTCATCCAGGCTGCAAAGACAGCAGCTTCTTTCAAAATCACAACCTCTGGGCCTATGAGACAGTAAAGTTCTCTTGTTTTTGGATTACTTTGGTGTGTACAGGTGTCTTGCCTGCAAGCTTGTCTGTGCACCATGTTCATACCTGATGCCGTGGGATTAGAAATGGGTGTCATGTACCCCAGAACTGGAGTTATAGGTGATTGCGAGCAACCATGTGGGTGCTGGGAATCAACCAAACTCGGGTCCTCTGGAACAGTCAGTGCTCTTAACTGAGGCGTCATCTCTCCAGCCTCCAAGTTATATTTTTTAAGCCACCAAATTTGTAAATTTTTTTTAAGCACAGCCCTTCAAAACCAATAGGCTACTGATGAGGGCAAAGACATAATGAATCCCATTGGAGCAGGAAACATTAAAAATGGTTACTGGCTTGAGGGATTACCTACATATAAACTGATGTTTAGTCTTTCATGATTTTATCCATTCTAACAGAAGACAGGGTAAATCCTGGATCTGAGACAAAGGATTTTGGATCTCACAGTACCTCCACCAACCATCGTCCAACCTGTTTCTCCAGGCCCCAACCCCAGACACTGTGCAGCGGTACACCCAGATAAACACCTTTTGTCACAGGGACAACTCCACCTTAAAAATGGGCTGGGCGCAATATTGTTAGGCTGTACCAGAGAAGGAGGCTGTTCTCACCATATCTGCCAGGAAAGAAACCTGTCTTCAGCCTCAGAGTGAGAAGCCGCCTATAACTCAGCAAATAGCCTTGAAATTATCAAAGCAAGAAAACAGCCTTGACAGGAGTCCGCAGCCACAGCTGTTACAAGATGTTCAGAAACATAATAGGTGCCCGCCACAGATGTTTCTTTATTAAAATGGGCCCATTTGTTCCATATTAAGGCCTTTTTAAAAAGACCAAAGCTAGTGCAACATGCAGCAGAGATCTGTCCGTCAGTAGGGTTAGAACAATGTGAAGACGACAGTCAGCAGGGTCATGAAAGAGTCAATTCCCTGAGTGTGGGGGGGGGGGAAATGGCCATTGATATAGGATGATATTGCTATTGAGGTCTGGCTGTCCTGGACCTTGCTGTATACACAAAACTGCACTCAAACTCACCATCTGCTAGCCGCAGAATGCTGGCACCAGAAGTGTGGTACTGTTTGAGCAAATTATTCCTTTAAGTGAATCTACCAGGATGCTAAGACCCATAGTTAAAAGGCTGAGGATGTCGCTCAGTTGATAGGGAATTTGCCCAGCATGCTTAAAGCCTTGGGTATGATCACCATAAGCTTGGTGACAGACACTTATTACCCTAGTATTCAAGAGTTGTAGGCCGGAGAATTAGAAATTCAGAATTAAGCTCAGCGCTATACTTGCCTCGGCTAGGGAGTCTGTCTCAAAAACAGAAAAGACAAAATCACACAGAATTTTGCATTAAAAAAAAAAGTTAAAATTGCTGACTTTAAAACTTTTTTTTTAAAAAAAATCAGATTCTAATTAACAGAAACTACTAAAGTAAAGGCATCCCCAATCTGGAAGACTTCAAATCACTGCTTGTCCGTCTATGTGGAGTCCATTGATATTCTCTGTAATCCTCTTCTGTTTAAGGGATGGGTGATCAGGGGCCATTTGGTCTGAACGGTTTACATAAGCCTAGGAAAGTTCATGTACACAAGTCTACAGGAAACACACACAATAAAGTCTTTGAGAATTAGAAGACAAACATTAGGTTTTGAATGTCTGGTCCTGACATTTGCTCAGTTTAAGACGTGTGCGTCTCTGGGGGAAATGGTTCTCCAATTGTGCCAACTTTCAATTACTTTCAAGAAACCAATTACATGATCTATTTCTTTAAAAGATGAAGTCTTGACCTGACCTCCTTGGCTGAATCAGAAGAGCAGACTTTTCTGCCAATGTGTTGGCATTTTTCATTTTAGAAACGAAATGAAATGCAGTATTACACCTGACCTCTTTCCCCATCACAAACCAGCCCATCTGCCCTGAGTTTTAATTTCTTTCCCTGATAAGAAATTTTCTCTCTCCTAAGGGACATTACCACTTTAAACTCTAAGCCTGTGTCCTACGGCAAAGCTGATGCCTTGGGGAGCTAGTTCAGAAGGTGCTCAATTAATTCCATAACAAATGCTTTTGACCTCCCATTAGCAAGGTTTTCTGCAATGAATAGCTATCATGTGGAAATTATGGACGTAGGTCAGTAAATACAGCAGACGACTGAGTATCATTGCAGCTGGGTTCCAGCAAATGCAGAGGGTCCAACATTTCATCTATGACTTGTTTTGCACCAAATCAGTTAATTTCGTGAAGATTTCCTTTCTTGAGGAAAGAGAAGAAAATTAATTATCATACTGCCTGACAACACTGAATTAATCATTATTTCAAGTCTCCTAGTATTATTTTCCTGCACGTTCTTTACTGAACTCAGTTTCCTTAACTAGCTGGTGTTCATCCATCTCTGAATCCTGCCGTGCCCCGTCCTTGGAGGTGGTGGACACAAGTGACTCATGCTCTACCTGTCACTTGCAGCCTAGAGCTATTTCATGGCACAGTTGCATGGTTCTGTCTCTTCAGACTTCCTGTTATTGGATGTCAGGACTTTTTAGTGCTAAAGCAATTTGGGGCCCAATTAGAAGGACAATTTATATGGCAGAATTGCTCAGCTGAGCAGTCCTATCCTGGTACCATTTTAATGGGGAGAAGAGCTAGTAAGTAGGATGCTACGCAGAGAAGCCATGAAAAGTGGAATCCCCATCTAAGATTTGGCCTTCGGTGTCATTGCTAAGAGCGAGAGCCAAGCAAGTGTTTCTTTGGTTATTGAAAGAGTGATACATTCCCCATAAAAAGTCTAGCAAAATTCTGGTCAGAAGGCCCAGCTTTCTCCTAAGTAGATCTTGTTCATGCTGAACCTCGGAGGAGGTGACCTTGTGGGTTCTGAGCATGAGTCATGGAGAGCCTTTACCTCATTCCCTCTTCAGCATTTAGCAATGCAGTCACAGCTCCATATAATTCCAATACAGCCCTCCGTGGCCTTCCACCTGCCTCTCTCCTCATTAGTAATTTAAATCAAAGATTTCTTGGGGCCCCAACATCCTCCCATGGCAGCGCCTTACTTCGATTTGCCCATGGTCTTCATAAAGAGATTTGGTGACCCAGACCTTTCTCAATGAACCACCACAACTGTTTTGCAGAGAGGTTTTTAATTAATATCATTAATATCCATTAATGATAAAGGAGTCTTTGTTATTTAGGCACTATCTAAGAAGTCTCAAGTTCAACCTCTGTATTCTTATCACATTTTTCCATGCCATAAAAAAGAACAAGGTTTCTTATGTGCCTTAGTAATGTAAAGAACACTTGGAGTATTTCAAGCCATGTGCGCAATATATATTGAGTGAACACATAAGATAAGAACTTCTAGGAAGGGCAGGTCCTTGGGAGAAAGGTTCTGGTGGTGGACGGGGTCCTGTTTCTTAAAGATTAAAAGAAAAACGAAGTATTATGGAAACACTGGACAAGATTAACTGTATTCCAGAAATTAGGGGGAAAAAAACAAGAAATATAATTTCAAAAGGACTCCAAAATAAGTAATGTTTAAATTACAGAACATTTAACCTATGCTGGTTAGACAAACTGAGGTCACCTGGGAAGAAAGCACCTTGGTTGAGAAATTGCTTCTATAAGGTTGGCCTGTGGGCAATGCTACGGTGTATTTTCCAACATCATGAGCAGCAGTAGTGGGCCTAGCTCACTATAAATAGTATGCTCTGCAGGTGGTCCTAGGTTACATAAGAAATCAAGTTGGATGAGCCATCGGAAGTGAGCCAATACACAATGTTCCCTCCTGCTTCTGTGCCTGCTTGAGTCCATGGCCTGACTTCCCTCAGTTATCGACTCTGACCATGGCTTCTATGTCAAACAAACCCTGTGGGGCCCAAGATTCTTTTAGTTAGGGCATTTTATCACAGCAACAGAAGCCAAAGTAATGCGTGTGTGCCCTAAGATTAGAATGAACACTGGTAAACTGTGAGTGGCTGTAAATCCAGACCAACATGAGTGTCAGTGTGGAGTTTGTGAATGAGTGGTCTGTCTCAACGTACGTACATCATCCATGACCAGCAGCAGCCAGGGAGGAACACAATCCAACAGCTTGGACTCTGACCCTCTTTCCTTCTGTGGTAGTATACCTACTACTGCACATGCCCATCTAAACACACACACTGTTGTAGAATGATTTTGTTGGTATATAAACAATACGACTCAAAGCAACGTAGAAAAGGAAAGATTTTCTAGCTTGCACTTCTAGATCACTGTAGTAATGAGGAGGATTAGGCTGTATTCCCAGCACCTGAGAGGAGCGTGGGCCCTTTTGTTCCGTCCCATTCCTCCAGGCCGCTGGGCTAGCTTACATTTGAAATAATTAAACACAAACTGTATTCATTTAAATACTGCCTGGCCCATTAGTTTTAACTTCTTATACATATTAGTCTAACACATATCTAGGAATCTATGTATTACCACATGTCATATCTTACTGGCATGAGTCTAACTTATGTCTGTCTCAGGTAGGAGCATCATGGCATCTCCCACACTTTCTTTCTTTCCAGAACTCTGTTCTGTCTACTCCGCCCACCTAAGAGCTGTCCTATCAGAAGGACCAAGGCAGTCTCTTTATTTAACCAATGATGGCACAGAAATAAAGAAGGACCCTCCTACACCAGGTCACAGTCCATGATTGAGGGAAGTTGGGGCAGAAACTCAAGTAGGAACTGAAGGAGAAATCACAGAGGGATGTGCTTACTGGCTTGTCCATTGGCTGAGTGCTCAACCATATATGGCTCAGGACCACGTGCCTACGGATGGTACTGCCCACAACAGGCCAGTGCTTCCTCCTACATCAGTTAGCAATCAAGCTAATGTCCTCACAAACTTGTCCACAGACTGGTCTCATTCAGGCAATTCTTCAGTTGAGGTTCTCTCTTCTTAGTAGACTCAAAGTACAGTCAAGTTGACAATAAAACTAACCAACAGGGAGAGAGAGAAAAAGAGAGAGAGAGAGGGAGAGAGAGAGAGAGAGAGAGAGAGAGAGAGAGAGAGGTCACAGAAGAGAAAGGAAGAGCTGCAATGTTTTATCTCAGTAGAAGAAAATCACTCCTTGTGAGGCAAAGAGTAATAATTATACTCTAAGTCCCCTGGTAAACTGGAGAAATGAGAAGCTAAGAGAGATCATCTGAATCTGAGAGGCTAAAGCTAGATTACTTGTTGATCTTTGGCCCGGTTATCCAGCTCTCTGTTACTTTATTGGGAAAGCTACCCAAAAGCTTGCACCTTCGAAGCACAATTTAAAATAGGCAGACTTGAATCCTCGGCTTACTGAAACCTAAGAAAAGAAACTACGATGTCTCTAATTCTCAGAACGAACCTAAAGCAGCAGGAATGCTAAGCCTACCTTAAAGAAAGTGAAATGGGGAGGGAAAAGAAATGACGTTTCAGTTGGGATTGAGTAAAGACGGACAAAGGACATCAAGGGTGCTGTGGTCTGGCATCCGGTGGCTCATTTATAGACGAGTGTTCCATGTAAGAATTGCTCCATGGACAATCAACTGACTGATCTAGAAACATTTTGTTCTCAGGACTATAGTGAAAATGCATGGTTTTATATTATTTAAAGTGTAAAATGGGGAAATAAAAAAATCAATATCTCTTCATGAGTACTTACAAATACATGAGAGACAGCCGCAAAAATGGACAAACTGTACTTACCAAATGTTTAAGCAGCGGGAACAGTAAGGAGGTGATTGAGGGTGTCTTAAGACTTCTTTCTAAACACAATCTGCTATGCTCTCATCTGTATTTTGCTCAGGTCTGAGGATAATTTCCTTATTTCAGTAAATCTATTTTACTCTTACACCCAATGACAATTCGTAGGTGTGGCTTATGAAGAAACACCCTCACTCAGACTTCTCTATCCTTCCTCATTCTTTCTCTTCTATTGTTCTCCCCTCCTTTCATCCTTCCTCCTCTTTCTCCTAGTCTCTGTTGTTCTGACTTTGGAACCCAATAAACAAGCTGCCCAAGTGAAGACAAAGTTGCTTTCATTCATCCTCTGAACAACTACCGAGATCCACAAGGTTATGCAGTTGTTGCTTGCTGCTGATGCCCACAGAGATGAGCATGGCTCCTCCCCCTCAGGTCCGGTCTACTTGGAAGAGGCAGGCAGAGGCAATAGCACAATGGGTAATGCATGACATGGTAGATGTTGTGTCAGAACAAGCCACGGAAAGACCCCAGAGTGAGAGAAGTGTTCACAGTCTAAGGATAACGATGTGTTGTTTCTCCATCAATACACAGAAAGATCAACATAGCCCATGCTTTAAACTATTCTAAGTATGAAAAGAATGTTAAATTGTAATAGACACTCATAATTTGAGACATTTTCCTCTGGACGTTGAGGTTCTGAACCTTAGGATACTCATTGTGAAATTAAGGAGAATAAAAAGTTATTGAGTGATATTCATATAATTGGGAGAACAGTGTATGTTGCAAATAAAAAAAAATCAATTCCTTTGTGTCGTTTGCATTCGTCGCTTTGACACTTTTTCAGCAAGGATTTCTTTACATGGAATGGAGCCTGGCAAGAAAAAGGTTTATAGCACAGAACTTTCGGCATTCGGGAGCGTGAACCAAGTTGTGCTAGCCAGAGCAGGTGTTCACGTGTGAAAGGGTGGGAGACGTTTCAGTTTCCCAAAGGCAGAATCTAAGATGAGGCCCTCACTGCTGGTAATTTACCTCAGAAGAAAAGAAGGAAAAGAGGGAAAGAGAGGAGGGAAGGAGAGAGGGGTCAAGAGGAGGGGAGAGGAAGGGTGTCCCCAATAGAGTTGAGAAGTGTTGAAGGCCAGCAGATGCAAAGACTTCAGCCCGACTGCCTAGGGCTCACTGAGGGCTTGGCTCTTCAGCTTCCCTTCCTGTGCTTGCAAGAGGACCAACGGAGTTCCTGCTGTGTCCATGCAAATGGGTAGAAGACTACTAGGCCTTTTGTTTGCCAACTGACACTAACAAGACTCTACAGGCAAAAGAACTGCCCCTGCAGCTGTGTTTGCTCAAACAGAAAAGCTGGGGTTGAGATCCAGAGCTCCCACTAGGAAGCCACACCTGAACTGACTTTCCCAAGGCTAAGTAGAAGCAGGATTCAAATCTCCAAGTAAGAAAAAAACATAGCAGAATGCAAATTCTTCAGCTCAGTTGATCTTGTCAGATCAGACTGGGGATAATGTGTAGCCCCTCCACCCCCACCCCCACAATATGTCTCCATTTGTTAGAGTTTTCAGTTTGGCAAATTCCATCCAGATATCCAAATCAAATGTATGGATTTCTTTGCTTGCCGCCTTAGCCTCGAAGCCTTATGTTGTTTGAAGAGGAATTGTCACTAGCAGGCAGGAAGCCCCAGCCAGAAACAAGCAGATGGATCAGGGAGGCTTCACCAAAGGAGCAAGCAGGAACTTTTTTAATCTCTGAATTGTGCTCTTCCTTGTGTTTGACTAGCATGTTCTACCCATCACCCAGACAGGAATATGCTGCTTTTCTCTGGGTAAACGTGACAGACTTTCATCCCATTCCTGCAAGCATTTACCATTAAATATATAAACAAGGGTAGAGCAAGTCCACAGGTATTTAACATAGCATTTAGAAGGGTGTATGTGACGATGAAAATACTTCGCAATAATGCTTGTTTCTTAAGAAGATTTAGGAATGTATTATGTTTCTATTGTATTTTAATAAAATAAACTGCCTTATGATAACACACACCTTTAATCTCAGTAGCCATGATGACACACACCTTTAATCACAGTAACCACACTAGTTGCCATAGAAACTGGGCGGTGCATGCCTTTAATGATGGTGGTCCACACCTTTAATCCCTGTCCTAGAGAGAAGTATAAGATGGGGAAAGACAGCTCTCACTCACAGTCTCATCCTGAGATTCCTGGAGGCAGAATTTCCGTTTCAGACTGAGGTAGAGGTAAGAGCCAGTGGCTGGCTGCTTTGCTTTTCAGATCTTCAGGTTGAACCCCAACTTCTGACGATGAGTTTTTATTAATCGTGCTTCATGTGGTGATTAAAATATTTCACAATAATGTTTGTTTCTTAAGAAGATTTGGGAATGTATTATATTATTCTTCCAACTTTTGAAACGTTTAAATTTGTTTACATTAAATTTTAGAGAAAGTAGCATAATGTATGTCTTAGGGTTTCTATTGTGGGATAAAACTCCATGACCAAAAGCAATTCAGAAAGTAAAGGGATAATGTCATCTTACCGCTTGTAGTCCATCATCCAAGGAACTCAGGGCAGGAACTCAAGGCAAAATCCTGGAGGCAGAAACTGAAGCAGAGGCCATGAAGGAGTGCTGTTACTGGCTTGCTCTTTGTGGCTTGCTCAGTTTGCTTTACTATGCAACCCAGAACCACCTTCCCAGGGGTGGCACTGCCCACAATCCACTAACATCAATCGTTAATTAAGAAAACGCACCACAAACGTACCTACAGACAAGTCCTGTGAAGGTGTTTTCTCAATAAGGGTCCTTTTCCCCAAATGACACTATCTTGTCAAGTTGACATAAAACTAGCCAGCATGATAAATAATTCCACAGGAAGCCATGTGACCTATGTAAAAGGGCTGGAAGTGTAATACAGGAGATTTAAAACATACCAAAAAGCACCGTTAGCTAAATTTTGCTATCATCATCTAGTCTTTTCCCCTTCAAAAAGTCACATAAATGTATACATATCACTTGAAAACAGTGATGCGCATTATATATGGCAACTTTTCTATAAGGTAAGTTTTTCTTAAAAGTTTTCATAATATTTTTGTTTTGATAAATATGTCAGTATATTGCTTTATGATAAAGCCCTTGTATTTTATAATGGGACATAAATTATAAGTATTCCAAGGTCTGCATTGTTGAATATTTAGATACGGCTAAATTTTCTATTTTAATTACTACTGCAAGGAGTGTTTTGGAACATACATTCAAGACCAGCTGTGGCCAACTTCCATTGTGGTCATTTCCTAGAGTGGGAGAGCTAAGACACAGGTCATATACTGTTAAGAACTAGCTCACAGAGATTTGGGTTTTAATTACATGTAGTAATGCAAATTTAATTTTTTTCTCCTGCTTAAAACAACAACAAAAAAAATAAAATGTCTAAAACAATGAATATATTGAACTTGAGGCAAAAACAGACCATGGTCTCTAAGAGTGGGGAGCATTTGGCGAAGGTATTATTGACCTCAATGCCATTGGAGAGAATATAGACCATATATCCCATGCGAAGTTTGCAGGGAACTGGAGCCATGAAACCAGAATTTAGTATCCAGAAGACGGATGTGCTCCACATTCACAAGCCAGAGTGGCACAGAACAGACAGCTTCTGCATCCCACACAGGTAGGCGATTAAGCCCAGCTCTCGCATGCATGTGAGCAAACTAGTCGAGGCTGGGAAAGATTTCAGACGGATGAGAGAATCAAGACCAAGTGCTCGCACAGTGAAGATCCAGCGCCTGTTCCCAAGCGCAGACTAGACGCTCCAGAAATGCACATACACTGTGTAAGCATGAAGAAAGGTCTGACTTCAAAGACTGGCCCAAGACTGAGCTCGCCCAGTGCGATACAACGTATGTCAAGAGCCACACTGTTTCAAGGTGAGTTGACTGTAATCCTAGATGAAGGCAAAAACACTTTACGATCCCAGCAGTGTGGTATGTACCTATCGTTCCAGACCCTCCAGAGGCTGAGACATAAGACTTGCTTAAGCCTGAGAGTTCCAGCTCACACTGGGAAATATAGCAAAACTCCATCACCAAAAGAATAATCAAAATTATTTATAATTATCATTTACTATAATATAAAAATATACATTAACCATATAAATAAAAGTCACAGTATCTGGTGTTCAATAATATATTTCCAAGCATAAAATAAAATAAAAAAATAGAAGACACAAAGAGGAAATCACACACTCAACAAATAAAAACTCAACCAGAAAACAAATATATAGTATAACCCACAGTTAGATAAAGTACAGACTATTTTACTCTTATCCATGTAGAGCAAGGTCACATACAGCATTGCTTTGAGAGTAGCTGTTGCCCTTTGACCCTTGTGTGCTAGACAGGTGGTCTGCCTCAACCTCCTCATGCACCTGACTCCGTATATTCAAACATTAAGCAAATACATTAGAGATCTGTACATAGACAAATGGCATATAGACAGCTGGAGATTACACGGCTCCAGACAGTGATGATGTAGATGTAATTTTGTTAGATTGTTTTAAAGATTGGACCAAAACTCTAGAACTAGAAACTATAATGTTGAAGTAAAAAAAAAATTAAATAGCATTAATGGCAGATTGTATGATATTGCGGGAAAAAATGTGTTAAATTGATATCAAAAACTGTTCTAAATGAAATAGCTTGTAAATGTGAGTGTTGGGTTAGTTGAAGATCAATATATTAGATCCAGGAAGGAGAGCAGAGGCAGAGAACTGAAAAAGAAAGATCTGTAAACCAGTTGAAAGGTCTCTAAATTTGATGAAGATGATAAACTTCATATGGAAAAACTTTAACTAGTAAAACTTCCTTCAAACATTTAGCAGAATATTGCTACAGTGACCAAGACAGTTTGGAATCTGACGAAATACACTGGGTTTGGTTATTTGATTCCCAGGTAATTTCCTCAAAGAGCTTGGGTTCTCTTTACTAGAAAACTATCTGGAAGTCAGGCTGATGAACTAGGACGATGTATACCTGCACCAAGTTGAACTGGTTTTATTTCTGAGCTGTTGTGGCAATGTGTCTGTGATTTAGAATAATACATAATACAGAAGGTGGGCAAGGCACACCAGTGAGTCTTCTCTTCCCTGCCTGGACTTGGGACCCTCACTAATAAACACTTACATTTGACATTAAAAAAATATACTGCACTCATGCGACCTATTTTACCTCCCCTTAGGTATTTTCATCTGGATTTTACTTTTTTTTTTAAATAAATCACTGAAAAGAGTCTTTACTACAGTTGCAGCTAGACCCTAGTTTGGAAAACATTGTCTCCTGATGAGTTTTGTAATTCATGAGTGGCAGGAGGCATCACCTTCACTGGCAACCTAACTCTCCTGGAAAACCACAAATGTGGCTTACAAAGAAGTTGCTGAGGACTCACAATGGGGCATTCTCAATCTCCAATACCTACATGCAGATCTTCACGAGAATGCTTTCAACATCAGGAAGTTTGGGGCGTGCTACTAGATAAGTCAGTAACTGTGCTATTGTTTTAGGACTTGACCAGGAGGCTGAGAGGGAAACAAAGACTAAAGAGAGAAAAGGTCTATTTGGGAGTGTTATTGGTGGACTTTTCCTTTCTAATCTGGCTTGTAAGAATGAAACATCTAAGATAGAAACATGGGCTGGAGAGATGGCTCAGTGGTTAAGAGCACTGACTGCTCTTCCAGAGGTCCTGAGTTCAATTCCCAGCAACCATATGGTGGTGGCTTGCAACCATCTGTAATGAGGTCTGGTGCCCTCTTCTGGCTTGCAGGTGTACATGCAGGCAGAATTCTGGGTACATATTAAACAAATAAACCTCAAAAACAAAAGATGGAAACAGAGAAACAGTGGTATTTTAATGTATATATCACTCAACCTAAGCATGGTTAGTTAACATTTCTCAAACCGCATGAGTCAAGCTGAATGTTAAAATTTTGCTTTTTATGGTTTAAGCTGGAGTCTGAACTTCTCCATTTCTCGTAGATTCCTGGATGATACTGATGTCACGTTACGCTTAGGGTTCGTAGTTCCCCATTGACTTCCCCCTCGCCTCACTGTCTACTTCAAATCAAATTTCAGATATAATGTCATTTTAGCAGTAAACATTTCAGCACATGCCCCCTGAAATGTGATTTCATTTTAACAATGCCACCATAATTCCAATTTTCTTTTGGAAGTTCATAGTTGCCTTGTTACATTAACTGTCCTGTCATTACTCAGACACCACTGATTGCTCTATAATTTTGTAATGGATTTCCTTCTCGTTGAGATTGAAATAAGTTCCACACGTTGCAGTTGGTTGATGCAGAGACGGATTGCTTCAGTCAGCTCATGTTTTTATCTAGACTCGGTCATAAGCACTACCACCTCACCCAGCTCCACACTGTTTGCCAACTCATTTTGAAGATATTAAATACTTTGTCCCATAGAGTCTCCAATAGTTTTCTTGATGACAGGATCCTCATTCTGCTTTCTTGGTGATACGATTTTCATTAAGTTTTTCTGATGACATGGTTTTCATTTAATTTTCCTTATGACATGTCTTTTTTTGGTTTTTCGAGACAGGGTTTGTCTGTAGCTTTGGAGCCTGTCCTGGAACTAGTTCTTGTAGACCAGGCTGGTCTCGAACTCACAGAGATCCGCCTGCCTCTGCCTCCCGAGTGCTGGGATTAAAGGCGTGCGCCACCACCGCCCGGCGACATGTCTTTCAAGTGTAAGTGACTCCTGCATCCTACAAATCATGCTTACTCATTTTGATACACCCAGGCCTGAGTGCACACACAGACTTGCAAACACATCCTCCATCCCTGCTTTCTGGGAAAGAGCTTCTGAGGCCCTTGCCACTTTCTGGGGTCAGCTGCGACAGGCGTCTTTCTGGGGTCAGCTGCGACAGGCTTCCCTTGCTCTGACATTTGTCTTTTCTTCTAGTTTTTGCAGATTCCCTTAATCCCTTGGAATTTGCAGAGTAATAAGAGCGGCTTCTGTTCTGAGGAGGTGACACTTGCTAGCCATTAGGTACTATGAGACTGAAGAAGAGTGACCAAACATAAGTCAGGGTTAGAAGCCCAGTGATTTATCAATGGAACATGTCCTTTGTCTGTAGAGGATATAAAGCTAATTATTCTTCTAGTTCTAACTCTGTCAAGGATTTTGTTTTATTTTGATGGTGGTTAAGAATATATTCAATATTAGACCATAAAATTTATTGTGACGCTTCACAGCTTTGGTCTCAAATGCTAATTCTGACTGTATATTAATTCATTATGTTGTGTAGACTTTGGGCCTCTCTCTATGTGTATGTGTGTGTGTTTTATCTATTTGCAAGGTTTTTTTTCACAAAGTTTATTTAAAAAATAGCTATCATGCCTAATCAATGACAATTTCTGAAAAATGTATTTTATTTATGGGAGGACAATATTCCCAGTTCCCCAGGACAGAAACTCATGTGCTCAGGAGTTTTGTCAATCAGTGTACTTCTTGAACATATCCTTTATAATGATCAGGTGAACATAAGTGTCTCCCTAGCTTTTCTGAGACATCATGGCCTATTTTCAATGGTGAGAAGCAGGCCCTAGGAATCCTTAACTTGACAGATCAGAGAGTGTTAGAAGTGGGGTGAGGGATATCTTGTGATGTCTATTCTAACTTCAGGTAGCTAGTGTAATAATTGAATTAAAAGACCCCTATCTGGTGATTGGAAACTTGGAGAATTGATTGGTGTGAAATGCCCCCTCATCTCAGGTTTAGAAATTGATTTTGGAATGGGTACTTGGAGGCTACAGAAGGCAAGGTCATTTCATACATGTTATATTGTAGCAAATCAAATGTCTGATGGTTCCCCCTTTGTGCTGTCACGTGTTATTGCTCATTCCCTCAATTCATTAAGTAATTAGGATGGTAAATGATGATATCCATGATATTTTATTTAGCTGTCATACATTCAGAAGAACATTTTCCTATTAACCTTGTATTTACCGTGTATATTTTTAAATGAGAGAAAAAATGTGGACCCATTTACTAATTTTCAAAACAAAATTTACCACAGGTACCTCGAGGTGAGCTATTACTTTTTTCAGTGAGGGGATGCTGTTATGATGCACAGCCTTAATTACATTTGGGACCTCAGTCCTAGTTCTTTTGTTGATGATCAGATGTTTGTCCATCATGCCCTTGAGTTGACGTCTGTGTAGCTTGTTAGGAACAGTCTTTGTCTCACAAACATTTTAATGACAGTATCATGGTATTCTGAGTATTCAGTGATCAGTTCTTATGAGTCCATAGATGCTGGCTCTAGTAACTCTGTTACTGGAACTTGCTGGTGTCACCATTAACGTTTAAATGGCCTAGGTTCAACACTGGACTTCTTTTGTCCATTTCCTCCTGCAGGTCTGAAATCAGTCCCTTCTCCTAGCAATTATTTTCTTTCAGTGGGACATTGTGGCATGACACTATTAGGTGTGGCCTTGTTGAAATAGGTGTGGCCTTATTGGAGGAAGTGTGTCACGGTGGAGGCAGGTTTTGAAGTCTCATATATGCTCAAGCCACACCCAGTGAGACAGATCTCCTCTGCTTCCCTAGCACCATGTCTGCCTGCATTCCATCATGTCCCAGCAAGATGATAATGAACTGAAACCCTGAACAATAAGCAAGCCACCCCAGTGTAATGTTTTCCTTTATAAGAGTTGACAAGATCATGGGGTTTCTTCATAGACACAGAAACCCTGGCTGAGACAGATGTGAATTACCATGGATGTGATATGTATCGCCACAAGGCAAATTCTGGTTTTGAGACTTATCCAGTGACCACATCTAAAAAATTTATTTCTTTTCAAAGATAACCTATATTTCTCATTTAGAGTCAGGAATTAAATGGTTTTACTTAGTTTCCTGCTCACCCCCATGTACCAATACATAAAATATAAAATCATAGTTTCCAATGAGTCAGTATAATTGCTCATTTGATTTATGCCACAGGAATGTGCTACAATCTTAGAATGTGAATATAAAGTTTCCACTAACAATGTGCTTACTGAACATGCCCTAAGCTTTCTTGTTGTTGGTACAACTCTTTTTGTCTTTAATATAAATCACCATGGTTATGAAATTTATTTACTGTTTCTTGAAACAATCCCTTCCTTGTAACATGTGGGCCTGCTTGTTGGGGTTTCTGTCCTGCCCATTTTCTGCAATCGTTATGCCCCAAAGAAAAATCACACAGAGAGTCTACATTAGATATAAACTTATTGGTCCATTAGGTCAGGCTTCTTATTAGCCCTTATAACTTATATTAACCCATTATTCTAGTATATGTTAGCCACATGGCTCGGTACCTTTTTTGGCAGGGCAGGTCACATCCTGCTTCTTTGATGTCTGGACAGGACTGGGAAAAGAGCTTCCTTCTTCCCAGAATACTCCTGTTCTCATTGCCCTGCCTCTACTTCCTGTCTGGTTGTCCTGCCTATACTTCCTGCCTGGCTACTGGCCAATCAGCATTTATTTAAAACATAATTGACAGAATTGTCCCGCACCATTTTCCCCTCTTTTTTTTAGAAAACAATAACATCCATAGTCCATTTTTGGGAATGTGGGCATAGTTTTCCAGGCTACTTCCAGTTGGTTGGAGTTGCTGATAATCTTATGGGGACCTAAAGAAAATTTAGAATTATGATCACATCCTGACTGGAGTATCCTGTGAGTCTTGATCATCTCAGGCATCAGTCTTGAATCTGTTCTGGATGTAGAACTCAGACATCCAGGCCATCTATTCCTACTGGAGATTTCTCAGGTGATCTTCCTTGATCAAACCTAATATTACTTAACTCAGAAAGAATCCACAGCCTCTCATTTCCTGTGGAAACAAAAGCAAAATCTCTTCTCCAAAGTAACATACCTTTTGACTTCAATTTTGAAGTCAAGGTATTTTGGAAATACCTATCTTGGATTATTTCAGCAACATTTATAAGCAAATATCTTTTAGCAGCTGTTGCTCCTTCCTCAGCATTCAAGCAATTCAATGAGAGCATAATAACATACAGTATCAAGATTCTCTGTGTATTTTCCATCTTTACATGGCTTTATTTTAATCTATATTTCTTTTATTTTTACTTTTACTTTTTGAGACAGGTTCTCTGTGTATCTTTGTCCTGGAACTCACTCTGTAGACCAGGCTGTCCTTGAACTCACAGAGATCACCTGTCTCTGCCTCCCAAGTGCTGGGATTAAAGGTGTGTGTGGCCACACCTTGAATTTACAGAGATCCATCTGCCTCTGCCTCCCAAGCTTTGAGATTAAAGGTGTGTACTACCACACCCAACTACTCTCTTTCTTTCTTTCTTTCTTTCTTTCTTTCTTTCTTTCTTTCTTTCTTTCTTTCTTATCTTAAGGACTTTAACCTTTCTTTCAAGCCTGCATATATTTTTAACACACTGTAAACCATTTAGAAGTTTTTTTCATCTTTGAATCTTTCTTTTACTGTATAGCTCTCTTTATCTGACCACGTAGGCCTTTAATTTGCTAAGCAATATGGAGAGGATTAAAGCCGTGGCTTTGGCAGCTGGATCCAGCCCATTCCTTGGCTTTCTGAAATTCTAGGCTCATGGCAGAGGTACGGGCTATAGCCATGTTCATTGCCACCACTCTATAGCATTTCAATGTCCCTGCCAGCAAGCAAGCTGTAACAGTCTGCTCACAAACCACACTCAAGTGCTCTGTAGTCGGACCGCCTGCCTGAAAGAGTCAAAGTTTGCCCTGGCAGGACGGCCCAGAAACAGCGCGGCTTCTTTCCTGCTATCACTGAAAACCAAAAAGCATGCAGTCAGCTTTTCATCAACACCATTTAAGTGTTTTGTGGCAGGACCTTTTAAAAGAGCTGCAAGGTTTTGCAGCTAAAGCTGAGTCAGGAAGCCTCTCTTAAATGAGAGCACTTGCCTCTAGCAAGCAGAGCAGAAATGAGAAATTGCTGCTACCAAGAAGCCATGCTTTACTCTATTCTTTTCTGTCTAGAATTACTTCCCAAGCTCTCTCAGGTTTTATATGGATGCAGTTGTCCATGTGGGCACCATTCTGTATCATGAGGGTTGGGCTGCTTGTTGGGGTTTTTGTCCTGCCCAGTTCCCACAGCCGTTTAGTCCCAAAGAATCACACAGAAGTCTACATTAGATATAAACTGATTGGCCCATTAGCTCAGGCTTCATATTAGCTCCTATAACATATACCAGTCCATTATTCTAGTATATGTTAGCCACATGGTTTGGTACCATTTTTGGTGGGGTAGGTCACATCTTGCTTCTTCTGTGATCTGGGCAGGACTGGGGAGAGAGCTTCCTTTTTGCCAGAATACTCCTGTTCTCATTGCTGCCCTCATGTAACACTTCCTTGCCTATATGCTCCCTACTGACTAAATGCATGACATTTTTTCCCCTGCCAGTATTTCATATACTTTTTAGGCACTGTTTATTTTTTTTTAATACTTACTTTTGTATCACTATTATGTAAATTTTTCACAGTCAAATTTCAAAGCAAATTTATTCAAAGAATTCTGTGCCTTTCTTCTTCCTTCCCCACTCTTTAATAATAATTTTTTGTTTTGCCTTTGAAAGAGGGAGGGTTTCACATACTCCAGGCTGGCCCTGAACTATAGAACTATAGAACAATAGAGGATGACTTTGAGCTTCTTACCTCCTTACCTCTTGCCCTGGGTGCTTGGATTATAGTCTTAATGATGCAACACCCAGTTCTTTCCATCCATTGAAAACACAGGCACTTGCCTCAATGGAAGAATGGATCAAGAAAGTGTGGAATATATACACATTAGAATACTACTCAGTGGTAAAAAACAATGACATATTGAATTTTGCA
>JAQHUG010000074.1:6924445-6991857 GCA_028555095.1 Dicrostonyx torquatus
GGATGGAGGGGGGAGGGCTTTGGGCTTCCCACAGGGCAGGGTATCCTGCCCCCTCTTAAGGAAGCAGGGGGAGGGAGGAGGAGTAGTGGAGGAGTGGGAGGGCCTGGGACAAGGGGAGGAAGTGTAAATTTTTGAATGAAAAATAAGAGAATATGAGAGGAGAAAAAAAAACAAAAAAGGGACAGAATGAAAAAAATAAAAGCAAAAAAAACAGGCACCTGCTCCCCTTCGTCCCTTGCCACCTGCGGCAGGTGGAAATGCAGACCCAACACATCATCGGGGCAGCTCAGTGGAGCTGGCCCTGATGACAGGGGTGTGGGGGAGCCAGTCCATGAGCGTGGGAGATATGGCTCTGTCCCTCATCTGCCATAAGGAGGCATGAGCAAAGGAGAGATGGCCTCCACCCCTCACCACCGGAGAGCTGTAGAAGAGTTGCCTGACCTTCACCTGAGCAACACGGTATAGCTGAATGGGAGAGCTGGCCCAGCACCCCTGTCCGCCATGCGGTGACAAGGGCAAGGGAAAGATGGCCTCCCTACCTCACTCCTTGCCATCTGCACTAGACAAGAAAGCAGATCTCTCCGGGCCTCCACCAGCTGAAGCACTCTGGGAAGTCGGCCCTGCACCTCACCTGGGCAGCACAGTACAGCTGACCCCGTTGATGAGGGGTGAGGGGTGGGAAAGTGGGGTTCGGGGGAGCACCGGTAAGATGCCCCAAGAACGTAAAAGTGAGAGATTTAACCTGTCCCTCATCTGTGATAAGGTGGTTTGGGAGAGGGAGAGAAGGCTCCTTCCACCCCTCACAGGCAGGTAGGAGGGCTGATGCTGCCTCTCACCAGCTGTAGCCCTCAGGAGAGTGATCCCTGCACCTAGCCTGAGCAGCACAGCAGAGTTGGTATTGAGTCAGCCCTGAGGGCCCAAGGGCAGGAGAACCAGCTCCTCTCCTTGATGCTTGCTGCATAGGGTGAGCTGGGGCGGGGAAGGCAATGCTGGAGACTCCACCCTGCTGGTAAGGATGATGGAAAGATGTTGGACTGATTGACCCACCAACCACCCAGGCCCAGAACCAGGACTGAGTTGACCCATCCCAACATCTACTCCACCTATGATCTGCTGGAGCACCTGAAGAGACTATAGAACTGGCCCGGACAAGTGAATGAGGAAGAGAAAGAAAACGAGGAAGTTGACAGCTTGCCTTGTCCTAGAGGTGGTTTGTCTGTGAGGATGACCTCCCTAGCTCCCTACTCAATACTCTAAGTCTTGCAAATTCACAGGCGGGAAGGCCTGAAGGTTGAAGTTCTCACTGCATCCTGTCTCATAAAGACTTATCGCAAAGGGGAGCCAGAAGGTGTTCGGGATGATGTTACTGTACCTAGGGAGTTTGTAATATTAAGGACAGTGGAATAAACACCTGGAGGTAGACTCTGACATTGTAAAGAAAGAACAAGGAGGAGAAAATCGCTTATGGCCCCTGGCTGTGGTGCAATCGGAACACCTCGCCATCCTCTGAGAATGCAGTAGCTTACGTTGTCAGAGAGACCATGAGTATTAATCTCATGAAGTAATGTAGAGTTTGAAAGTAAAGTACAAAAAATAAGTTACCTTCCTCCCTTCAGCCCACAGAGTTTCCACTGCTCTGGGCTCATAGTCCTATGTTGAATGACTTCTTTGCAAGCACAAGTGTGAATGGAAAAACTGCGTGCCGATGCCCGGACAGTCAACCCCTTCTGTTTCCGAGTTAGCTATTACATCCATTGAGTTAATAATACATGAAGGGAAGGCTCCCGAGTTCTCTATACACAGTGTTTACATCGTTCTCAGCCAACTTTCAGCCTTCACTAGCAGGACTCGTATTTAAGAGGTTAAAAGACATAAGCAGAGACTAGTTCTAAATGGTGGTCTTTTCTGATTCGTCGCTGCTTAGGAGTCGTGATGGATGTATTTGTTAAATATCATGTTGCAGGCATCGGATGAGATGCTGAAATTGAAGTGTGCCTTGTAGAATGAGTGTACATAGATCACCGGAAATGGAATTTATCTTGGATAGTATGGTTTTCCACAGGCAAGTTATAGTTACTTAGCCTAGTCTTCTTCTTAGGCTACTATGACCTAAACTATATATCAACAGAGGAAAACAATTTGATTAGGCCAAATTAATTGAGCTGGATCAGCCAATAAGCCCTGGAAGCATGGCTTCACTAATTAAGATCAAATGTTCTAGCGTTGTCCTTAGCAGTCGATTTTAGAGACTAGCCAGGTTTCCCTTTGCGTGCAGCCTCCGGTTAAACCCCTGCATGTGTGTGCTCCAGGAAGCAAGAGCAGCTCTTGATTGGAAAGTTGCTTAAACCCTCCCCAAGCGGAGAAGCAGAACTGGTGGCTCAAAAGCAGTGGAAAAATACCATTGGCTGGGAAATTCTTGGGGACGTTTTTAATGTTTTTGGATCCTCTGCCTCAATAAGCTTTTAGTTATTTCATCACCAAAATGTGTGCTTTTCTCCTTAAGGGGAGGGTTTGCCTGAGTGTCTGTCTGTCCAACTCTAGAGAGTCTGGGGGATAAAAGAGAACAATTCGCAACACTGTATTCACATGGGGACAAGGGACAGGCTTCATGATGACCCAAAGCCTTTGTTGTGTTGCAGAATTGAAGGATAAGCCTGGGAGAATTGTGAAAGCATGACAGTGGGCAGTGGCCACCTGATAATGTCACACTCATGGGTGACATGAGGGAGCTGGTCACGCCCAGAGTGCTCTGCTATGGTCTGCTGTGGCACACTGCACACAGAGCTTTAGCACGTACTACCATGTGTGGGCACACATCTACTGGGCATTGTGCCCACCCCTCCACCCAGCTCTCAGACCCCACAGCCTAAGAACATGTCTCCCAGCCCACACACAAGTGCCAGCGGTGTGGCTCAGCAGAGAATTTTGCTAATTTACTTCCTTACCTCCCCGGGAAATCTTAGTGGCCCACCAAAATCAGCCCTTGGAAGCAATCTATTATCATCATGAAGTAGGACCTGGCTGTCACGTTTGGAATCCAGGTTGAAGTTTTATAGCCTCTATGTCAAGTTCTGTGGCCTCATATAAATTATTTAACTTTTGTAAGTCTCATATTTTTTTCATCTGTGAAATGGTAGTTACTATGTGATGTCATTAAGAAAAAGGTGGGCATGGATGGATGGAGCTCAAAGAGGCCCCATTGGTCTCCTGAGTGCATTGTTTCTGCTGCTTTGAAATTAGATTCTTCTCAGGGTAAGTATATGCAGTTGCCAATAGCTAACAGTTTTTGAACTATAAAATGATACTTTTGGATAGTTCACGCTTATATTATTATATGTGATGAGGACACAATGGAGTAAGAAGGTATTTAAAAATTGGATGAGACAGCCATTCTGTCAAAGCGCTCAATGTGTATTCCATACTGGATTTCTAATGAAAATTCTCTCTGAATTAAAAGAATTTTAGAGGAGATATCTTCATGAAACTTTCTATTAAGTCCCTAAACCAGGACCTCCTTAACATTAAATTCAATATCAAAAAGTGTGTATATTTTTTTGCAATAAAGAATTCTTAGCATTCCCAAGTGTATGAAGGAAAAGGAAAGAAAAGCTCAGCTCTGTTCTTCTGTTTTCTACTTCATTCTTGGCCTTTTTTAATGTCCCCGTGATTCTTCCAAAGCAGGAACCAGGCGGTCACCTCCTATTTTGGAAAATATGCTATGCGTCCAGCATGTCATTCAAAGCAGTTAAAAGTCCCTCCCCGCCGAGAAGAAAGGGAAAGCGTGTGCTGTGCCTTCCATTCTTGCCTTAGAATGCAGAGAACTCTGGAAAATGCACAGAGCCTGTGATTCAGAGGCTGTGGGCAGGAATCACAAAGCAATTGCACTTGTGGGAGAAGCCAAAATGAAAGTCAGCTGTTTCATCTTGCTCTGCCGAGTCGAAGGCAGACTCTGGCCTGCAGATCGCAGAATTTTAAAACGTGCTTCCAGGGAGGAATTACTTTCATGTTTGTCTCCTTGCTAGATCTGGACCACTTCTCACAGTGTCCTTCTTGCATTGGGACCAGGAGCCTTTTCTGCGTTCGAAGAGTTCTGAGTGTTCTCTTAATGGAAAGTAAGCCTTGAGTTTACACTTACCTACATCTCTCCCTAGCCCTGCCTTCCCAGAACACTCTAAAGACAAAAGTCTACGGATGAGCCTTCATGGCTTTGATGGAGAGCTTCAGAGTTCCATTCTGAAAATTTTCTATACAGGAGTTGATAAGCGGCCATCATCTGTGTGTACAACGAGAAGAGAGGTGACAAAGTCTCAGTGTGCTTTTCCTGGGAAGCTGAGCTGATCTTATCTTTCAGACGTTTCTCTTCTCTGTTTTCTTATATGCTAACATTGGGAATCCCTTGAGGATTTTGCATACAAAAGATTATTGGTTCTCTCGGAGTTGGGAGAAAATCACTGAGCCAGAAGTCAACAGCATTGGTGCCCCTGTGTTCTTCCTCAGAGCACACTGTGGATGCAGAGACAGATAAAACAGTTCTCAACTTGGTGGCTTTCTCTCATCCCATTAGAGAGGACTAGGAAAAAAGAGTCATGAATTTGGATGCAAGTATACTCAGGTTGCTAAGGGAAAGCCAAGGGCAGTCAACAAAGGGCAAAGGAAACAGACACTTTGCCCATTTCCCACAAGAGGAGTTGGGGGACAAGATAAAGGTGCCAAGTTATATATTTCTGTCCTGGAAACAATTATGTGCAAAGCAGAGGAGCTGGCATAATGCACAGGTACCGTCCTCTCACCACAGAGATGGTTTGAAGACGTGCTGATGCTTCAGTTTCTTCCCTGATGTAGTTCATTTTCTCTGGTTATTGGATTCTGTAAAAGCTTCTATAGTTGTTAGGATGTGCTGTGACAATTGAGAAACGCTTCTTCATCAGCCAGGGTTCTCCAGAGGCATAGAACAAATATCCCATGAGAAGAGGTTGGATAGATTGGTTTACATGATATGGACTGGCTAGCTGGACAATGAGTGTGCCCGGGAGAGACTGAGAACCTGGTAGCTTCTTTGTCCTCAAGGCTGGATGCCTGAGCAATTCCGATGGATATGGGATTCCCCTCTGTATACTATGAATGTATTTCATTACAATTGATTTGGCATACGGCAGGGAAGAATATAGCCAGGCAAGAGAACTAAGCTGAATTCAGGGAGAAAGAAGGCAGAGTCGTGCAGACACCATGTAGCCACCCAAGAAGCAAGATATGAGGTAACAAACCACAAGCCTCATGGTAAAATATAAAATAATAGAAATGGGTTAACTTAATATATTAGAGTAAGCTAGGAATATGCCTGAGCTGTTGGCCAAACAGTGTTGTAATTAATACAGTTTTTGTGTGATTATTTGGGTCTGGGTGACCGGGAAATAAAAGTGCAATTTACACCTGACAGGATGTTGAAGGACTTTAGGATACCTAAAGAGCATCTGGTCTTTTGTCCAAGTTGGAAGGGGAGAGGCTGGGTTCTGATGTTAGCGAAGAATGGCAGCAGGGAATGGATGCATTCATCAGCCAAAAGAGAAGGAAGTCAGCAAAGGGAGACAGCTTTTCACTTCATGGCTCTATGGGGGTGACTAACAGAAGTTTCTTCCCAATATGGGAAAGGCCGTCCATGCCCAGTTCTTAGTTAACCGCTCCTGGAGAGGCACTCACATTCCCAGAAGCATGTCTCTTAGGTGATTCCAGACCCATCTAACAATCAAGAGTACCCACCCCAATACCCACAGACTCTGGAAGGCGGGCCTTGCAAGGATAAGTAGAGATGAGGGATGTAGACTAGTTGGGATTTTCTCTGTTACCAGCAGATTAAATAGATTAAATACCAAAGGCAAAGGATGTCACCATTAGGTGTTATATACAGGTGAGGGACAGGATCAAAGGGGACTTTTTGATAGGTGTCCAGCAAATGGACAGATTGAAAGTGATGCTGGGAGTGTGTGAGGGTGGCGTGGGAAAGGCATGATACTGGAGAACAGAAATAAAGAGATGCTTTTTAAGGAGTCTGTGACTGGAAATGGTATGGTATGGATCCCTAACTACTTCCCCTGGTGAGCAAGAGGAATCAGAGAGTAGCAGCATCGCCTGCCTGTTCTCCTTTCTGCCAGACAGCGAAAGGTTGCCCCCTTAACTGTCCGCTGGACTTTCCCTCCCTGTGCCAACGGGGAGCTGCTGCTGAGGTCAAAGGCTCTATCTATGTAGCAAACACTTTTCAATACATAAAATGAGGCAGCTCAATGGGCCTCTTTTCCCTTCCTTTGTCCAAATTCCAGCACATTTCTTTGCTTCTGTCCCCATTGCTTCCCTAAGAGCTGTTGCAATTTAGACAAGAGCTTGAGTTCTCTGGGATTCTCCACTTTTCTAAAGCAAGTCACCAGCCAGTTGTGTTAAACCCACTGACGACCTTGTCATGAACAGTAGCAGGATTTCTTTTGTCCCGCAGAAGAGCTCGTTTCTTTTGCTTCCAGTTTTAAACTACTAGACAGCCGAGAGGAGCAATGGTTTCTGGATAATTTGGCAGGGTGAGCTCTGGCTTACATAACAGTTACCTCTGGCAATTTGTCCCGACACCCCTTTTGGCCAGTTCTCAGCCAGTCTGGTTTTCCCTTTGGCTGGCTGCGACTACAGCCACTTTCTTTCACCTTCCATCCAGCCCGATCTGGTTCTGTAAATATGTCACCCAGAGCACACACAAGAGCTGTGTTCTGCCTCAGTACCTCCAGTCTGTGATTTCAGCAGTCATTTCTACCTTTCCACAAAGAGAACCTCTGAGCTGACCGTAATCCCAGGTGGCAGTTGAACCTGTTGAAGAGTGAGAATGGTCCAAGATTTTAAAGCATTTAACAATTTGGAAAGAGGATTTTAGCACCATCAACAAAGAGGGAATCAACATAACATCTTTGGAGTGGTAAATCCGAACGCAAATCTGAGAGGTGCATCTCAGCACCATCACCCAGGGGTGCTTGGCTGATAGGAGTGTATCCCTAAAGGGGCACATACAAGAGAAATTAGTTCTACTTCCCAGAACTCACATGTCCTTTCCCCTTATCTGCCCTGCCAGGATCTGCACTGCAGGTGCCAGTATCAACTCTGGATAAGCAGAGCTTCCTTAGTGGCCTTCACCAGACCTAGGAGCATTCTCTAAAATGGTCTTTATAGTAAAGAGACACGATAGAAATAAGGCTTTTAAAAACCACAAACAGCATTCTGTTCAGCCAGGAAGTAGAAGATTCTTTTGTCTTATTTTTTCTTATGGGGAGGATCACTGAGTTTCACAGAAAGAGAAATACCCATAGCAGATGTAGGCAGGTCTCCCTAGATCTACCCTAGGCTCTTTCACCTATCCCCAATGGGAAGTCATTACAGAAGAAGAAGGAGGAGGAGGAGGAGGAGGAGGAAGAAGAAGAAGAAGAAGAAGAAGAAGAAGAAGAAGAAGAAGAAGAAGAAGAAGAAGAAGAAGAATGTCTTATGGTTGGAAACTTGGTTCTTCATAAAATGATGTAGGTGGATATGGAACCTTAAGAAGTCAAGACAGTCAGCATTTCAACATGAAGGGGAGTAAGAGAATTCTCTCTAAGTCATAGGCCCTACCCCAGCTGAGGAGTTATGGCAGTCGTTGGGTTCTGGGGAGGGATAGTCAGTTTTCTTTTAGGTTGTGGCCTGAAAAAGGAGCATGAAGTTGGAGGCAGAGATCTAGGAGGAATTAGTGTGGGGAGGGGAGTGAACATGATCAAAATAAGTTGTCCACATATTTGAAATTCTCAAAGAATTAGTAAGAAAGTTTTTTTTTTAAAGTGAAACTTATTAGAAAATCATTCAGTCATTGTCAGCGCTGCCTTTAGCAGGGAATAAAGTAGCTCTTATAAGATCCTGGTTAATGCTCAAAGGAAACTGTCATTTTTTTAAAAAAAAGCAAGTTCTTGCCACCATACTGTCCACAATTGGACTTCACTAGTGACCATATTAGTAGGGTTTCCCAATCTGACTTTCAGGCTCCAGATTCAGTGAACTGAACAAGCCTGAATTTGTACATCACCTACCATCGGGTGTTTTGCTGTAACAGAGCATGGACTAATTCATGCTGCTGCAGGAAGTTTGCAACCTATGAAGAGAGCAGTCTTCATGGCATCAAGGAAGTATTTTGAATGCAGATGTCTAGGAATAGTTCCTGTGCCCCCCAAATAGAACATCTGTCTGTCTCCGCGATATATTTGTTTGAATGCATCACTTCTTCGTGTTCTGATGACAGCAAAGCCGTGTCTGTTTCAGTTAGATAGATGAACTGTGCAAAACCTGCTAATCTCCATTTTAATAGGATGGGTCCATCGTTGTCTCCTGTGTCAGCAGCAGCAGCTATGGAGATTGGGAAGATGAAACTGGGAGGGCCTGGAACGTAAGAATAGGAAATCTTCCCATTATCTGTTCTCTTCACTGTCGTTAATCTTTACCCACCTAAGACTAGATGACTGGTCAGAAGGACTGCTTAAATTTCCTAAAACTATTTTATCCAAATCCTGAATTATTTGATTCAATTCAGCAGTCTGAAGTGGGAGCTAAAATAAAAATCTGTTTGGCATCGAACTGAATGGGTGTATTTTCTGGCACACAGATGTAGGCAAAATTATACAATTCAAAATTCATGAGTATGTCTAATGCTTTATCTGGAACCAGTGGTTATTTTATTATCCAAGCTTTAACCCTTATGTTGCAAAGCAGATGAGCCAGAGAATCCCATAGGTCTACCCAGTGAGTTCTAGGCCAGTCATCTAGGGTTACATAGTGAGACCTTCAAAGAGACAAAATAACTAACAAAATGAAAACTTACCAAACTTGCAAGTTTAGGCATGGAGGTATTTAAATATTTTCCATTTCAAACTGAAAAATTGTGTTTGGAAAACATTTTGGTATTAGTTATCTTAATATTCTCTTTTGAAAGGTATAACATTATAAACAATTATTGATTGACCGACTGATTCAAAATGTATCAAATCCATAATCTAAAAAATACATATTTATAGTAGAAATAGTACATAAGACACAATTTGTCATCCTAAAATAGTTTTAAAGGAATACTTATCTTTTTATTAAATAAATAATATTTTTCTAGTTCAATTCTCTCATGGATTTTTTGTTTATTTTGGTGGTAGATAAAATACATTTAGTACTGAACATATAAAATTTATATACTTTGACTAAAATTTAATTTATCTTCTATGTTAAATCCAATTATAACGATGTATCAGTTCCTTATATTATATAGACTTTGGTTCTGGTTAATATTTGTGTTTTTATTTACTTGTAAACATTTTAAAATAAATCTTATAAAATTAAAAGTAAATATTTGATGTTGAATAAATTAATAAATAATGTCTAGGAAAAAAATCTTAAATGGTAAAAGAAATAGAAAGTTTTAAGGGAGCATGCTCAGGAATTATCAAAGGTCTTATATTTGAGGGTGACTCTTTCACTAATTTTATAACAAGATTGCTCTTTTTGATAAAGTGCTATCTTTTCTTCTTGTTTATCAGAGTTGGATCAAACTGCCTTATTAATGATAAATGAAAAATTAGAAAGAAGCAAGTGGAATTGCAAAACAGCCAGAATTAAAAGTAAGTATGTGATTCAGAAAGAGATTGGCATATGGTTAATGAAAGACAGGATGCTTAATGTTACATGTTAGGTACTCTTATAGAAAGACAGAATCAGGAAGCTAAATAGCTTCCCAACACTCACTCACTCCAGGTGGTCTTTCTAATGTAACACACATCCCAAAGTGACTATGGGTGGGGTGTGTCCACAGCATAGGAAAGGTTGGACAGAGTCAATCTCCCATTATGGGTGTGGCTACATATAGTTCCAGTACCAGAGCTAGCAGGGGACAGGAAAATACTACACAGGAGTTAAAATAGTGTCTTGAGATATGGTTTTACATTGACTTGTCAGGGATTTTGGTCCCTGAGCACATGGTAGCTCTATGTAAGATTTACCACCCATCGCTTCTTACCCTCCAGAACTCTTTCCCAGATTTCCCTCTGTTGTTCTTGACTAGAAAAAATTGTCTGTCTGCTGAGTAGGCTGCATGAGGAAGAGATATGGGCTTCTAGCCTTGATTCTTGTTTTCCTATGTGAGGGGTTAAGAGAGAGTATTTTCACAGAAACCCAACTCTCTCTGCTGCCATGGCTTTGCTCTATTAGCGGTGTGAGCCCTCCAGTAATGAGTGATGCCAGGGTCTCACAGAGCCTTGCTCTGTAAGAGGAAGGCACCATTTATTGGTTCCCGGGCCACATAGCCCCAAAATAATCACACAGAAACTGTATTTATTAAATCACTGCTTGGTCCATTAGCTCTAGCTTCTTATTGGCTAATTCTTAAATTATTTAACCCATTTCTACTAATCTGTATACCGCTATGTGACTGTGGCTTACCAAGTTTCCAGTGTCTGTCTCCGGTGGCTCCATGGCTTCTCTCTGATTCTGTCCTTTATCCCAGCATTCAGCCCAGCTTTCTCTGCCTACTTAAGTTCTGCCTTGCTATAGGTCCAAAGTAGTTTCTTTATTCATTAGTGGTAATCACAGCACACAGAGGGGACTCCCACATCACCTCCCCTTTTCTGTTTAAATAAAAGGGAAGGTTTTAACTTTAACATAGTAAAATTATATATAACAAAACAGTTATCAAGCAACAATTACAGTTACAATATTTACGTCTACTTTATCTTTTATCATGACTAAGGAAAACTATAACATAAATTCTTCAACTCCAAAGAAGACTGCAGAAGGATATGATATTACCTAAATAAACAGAAAATGCATTGTAAGAAGCTTCTAAAACTCTAGAATTGTCAGAGACATCTCACTGCCTGTACAGTCACCCAAAGTTCTTCTCTAACATTGAAGCATCCATCTTCAGCCTACAGGCCCATAGTATCCAACAGATGTTTCCACAAAGCAGGAAATTTCACCTATATTGGCAGTATGTCAGTCACTTTCTTCTGTATCCTGTAGAATGTCTTATAGACTCTTTAATGAAGCAGGAACCCTGAAGGGTTATCTCACCTTTAGGCAAGTTCAGCAGTCATTACTCTGTGGGCCCTGCATGTCCATTTCATTAAGCAGTTCAGACAAGAGTGGTTTCTTGCTCAAATGGCTAACCAACTCCATAAGAAGCCCCTTCAATGCCTATCTTCCTCTTGAAGTAGCTGGTGCTTCCAGGAGCAGATGTATCTCATTGTCATGAAAGTCTTAAGTTCTTAAACATTTTAAATGCCATATTCTGAAGGTCTCTGAAAGATTTGAAGAATGCCTATCTAACTGAAATATATCTCTATACATCTAGAAAATCTAACTAACATGACTACAAGCTTGACTATTATGGATGAGTATCTATTAACTTTTATTTCTGAATTATACATTCTATTTTTGAGCTATACAAAAACAATACCTTAATAAAGATCAGAAATACATATACATATAACAAAATTGACCTTAAATTTGTATCAATAAACTAAGATTCGTACACCTGAAAATTATTCATATCTATATTATATCCCTCATTACTGACTGTGTGCTTGAGAATGGGGCTGTGTGCATGGCTCTCAGAGGCGCAAACATTTATGGACAATATTTGGGACTATGGGCATAGTTTTCTTCATACTGCTTCCTGCTGATTGTTGGGCATAGTAATTTTGGGGGGTGTTCATGGCAACCTTTGGCAGGGTCTTGTTCCATCAAACCACACTAGTCTGGAAGCAATCCACAAGTTCTCATCCTCTGTGTAAAATAACCTCTTTTCAAAAACAACATATCCTTAGACCCAAATTTAGAAGTCATGATACCTTTATAATATACATGCTGGTTTAGCCCATACAATAAAATATCTCTCTGTACTTAGCTCATTCGCAGTAAAAAAAAATTCGTAAAAACACAATAATATGTATAAGCTAGACTCTCTGTGAATTTTCCATCTTTACGTGGCTTGTTTTGCTTTACTTCTTTTAATCTATGACTGTTTGTACTGTGCGTCTTTAAAGACTTTGTTTTAATTTTCTATAAACCATTTATTTCCTTTTATAACTCTCTATACTCTTTATCTTTTCTCTCCCAAGCCTACATATAATTATCTGACACTATGACTCATCTGGATTTGTCTTTATTGCATATCTGTAATTCTTTACTGTCCAGCAGTGCTTTTTAAAATGCTAAGCACAATTAAAAACTTAGCTGTGCCCTTACTATGGTATACATGGTACTTTCTGCTTGCCCACCCAGTCTAAAACTTAACTTGTGCCATTACTATGATATATATGGTACTTCCAGCTTGACCACCTAGTCCACCATGATGTAGCAGCTTGCGCCTCTGAGAGCCATGCACACAGCCCCATTCTCAAGCACACAGTCAGTCAATGTTGCCATTAAGCAAGCTGCAGCAGTCTACTCACAAACCCCATCTAAATGCTTTGTAGCCAGACTTCCTGCCTAAAAAAGTCAGAGTTTGCACTGGCAGCATGACTCTGAAAGCTGGCATTTCAAAACGGCAAGGCTTTTCTGCTGTGGCTGAGTCAGGAAAACCTCTCTTAAAGGAGCCATGGCTCTGCTTGCTTCTAGCAAACAGAGCCCATCCAAGAAAATGTTTTTATGTGGATGTAGTTACCCACATTAGCACACCAGTCTTTCTTTCTGCTGAGAAGGCTGTAAGAGGGAGAGGTATAGGTTTCTATCCTTGACTCTTGTTTTCCTATGTAAGGGGCTAAGAGAGAGTATTTTCACAGAAACCCATCTCTCTCTGCCTGCCATGGCTTTGCTTTACTGGCAGTGTGAGCCCTCCAGCAATGAGTGATGCCAGGGTCTCACAGAGGCTTGCTCTGTAGAGCACAGATCCCCTTCCATCTCTCATAGTTCCTCTGAACCGAATGTGGAAATATTAAACACACAAAACTCAATTGCGAACATTAATCTGGAAGCATATCAAGATGAAATTTTAAAAAATGGATCATTTGGAATGTTCTTTATTGCCTCCCTGTCTCAGGGTAAGCCGTGGGTTATGAATGTATTGTTACATGAGCATTTCTATGCTCCTTCTTTCCTGTTGCTGGCAGAAATTCTTCAAATATTGCTTTGGAGTTGTTCTTTTGATTTTTATCCCCAGAGCTTTTATGTAGGAGAATAAGTTTAGCTATTTTTTTCAAGCCATGAGAATATGGAATGCATAACTTTTTCTGCTATAAGATACTTTTTTGGATGTGTTTATATAATTCAAAGCAGATGCATCTACAGATTTACACAAGGAAACACAGATTACTGAAGGAAGGGAGTCAGCTCTGGCTTGGGGACGTTTTGATATTTTTACCCTGCAAATGATTGCAATGTGTAAAACTTTTGCAGAATGGGTGCAAAGGCAGGGTTCTGGCAAGTCATATATGGTGTCAGAAAATACATATCTGACTATAGCTCATTTCAGCTTTAGGTCTCCATCTTGAGACATGGTCCATGTCAGATGGAAATGGTAGCCAGTGAAAGGAGTCTTTGGCAAGGTTTTCCTGAGCAGGGTAGCATGATGTGGCCTGACATTCCAGCAACTGAAAAGCAGAAACTTCCTGGCATGTGATCAAAGCGGCAATGTGACCCTCTGAATTGGCTGCTGATGTGGACATGGGCCTTTGAGAAAGGTTGAGTCCAAAACTTAATGTGCAGGCAACCTGGAAGCAGCTCTTCTCTGAGACACACTCTCAGAAGTGAGGTCTTAGTGCAGGTCCGGGGCTGAGGTGTACAGGTGGATGACCACCTTTCCCCCAGAAAACTATGTCTATGGAGTTCCTTTCCATTTGCCTTTGAAGTGGGAAGTCTGCAAACATAGAAAGGGAAATGAAAGGCACTGTAAGTTGTTCTGCATCTAACAATATCAAGAGCAGTTCAGAGCCGGGTGGTGGTGGCGCACGCCTTTAATCCCAGCACTCGGGAGGCAGAGGCAGGCGGATCTCTGTGAGTTTGAGGCCAGCCAGGTCTACAAGAGCTAGTTTCAGGACAGGCTCCAAAGCCACAGAGAAACCCTGTCTCGAAAAACCAAAAAAAAAAAAAAAGAGCAATTCAGAAAAGAATACGGTTGCTAAGGTTAAAGGCACTTTTCAGATCTTAGGTACTGACTCCCCTCACACTCTCTTTATATTGTCATTAAACTGTCCTGTCAAGTGCTTCTATTTCTGGTGGAGTGTAATGTTTAAGATAATATAGCCTCGGTTTTCTATTCATGAAATACTTGTTTTAAAACAATTTCATGAGTGATTACCCTGGCTAGGGAAGTTATAGGGCCTAGGAGGGAAGTGACCACTGGGTTCAGTTAAATTGACTGCCTTCTAACCATGTATGTTTGTACGCATAATGCTGCCATCAACGGTAATCAAAGAAGTCTTTCTTTGCAGAGAACAGCAGTAAATGTAGAGACTCCCAGTAGCTCAAGGGGCTGCATAAAAGCAACTGTTGATGACTTAGCCCTAAACAGGTCATTTATACCACTCTTAGGCTCAGGGCTCTATCATCTGGGAATGACACAGTCATTGCAATTAGGAACTGACACACATGGTGATTGCCTACACTGGACCTATACAGGACTAGAATTGTCAACAGACCATCACAGATAGGGGAATGGTTCAAAGGACCTCATCCCTCTCTAGAGAACTGTATCTTATTGGAAGATTCACATGAAAGAAGAGTCATTATCACAGATATGTACCCCTGGTGACCCTCTGGCTTCCATTGGGTAGTCCCATACTTGTGGTCACATAGACAGCTCTGGTTAACCTAAGTGAGTGAGTCATAAGGCAAACCAAAAAGACATGAATGGAGAGACCTATAGGGATGTGGGAAGGCTGACGGAGGTGGCAGGAGGTAAGAGGTATGTGAGGGCATACATAATAAGCAGAATGTATTAAATCTACTGAAAAATTGTCAAAAACCCAAAATTTAATTAACAACACCCAATTTTGTATCAGGAGTTTCTCAGTGCTGCCTGGCAGGAGCCTTGATGTCCCTCTTCCCCTTCAATTAATACAACCAGGACACTAGCTTCCCCTTCAATTAATACAACTGAGAGAGACACTAGCTTCCTTTATTCAGTTAGTACAACTAAGACACTAGCTTCCTTCATTAAAGCCTTGCTTTTCTACTTAAAAAATTTGAAACTTGAAACAATCCATTTTATTTATTTTTTAATTAATTGTTCTTTGATGTTTCAAGCATCTGTATTTACATGTTTGTGATAAGCTTTGCTCGTTTTCATCCCTCATGACTCTCATCTATCTTCTCCTCACCCCCTCTGAAATTTCTGTTCCCAGAAAATCTCCCTGCTACCTTCATCATGTACTGTGTGTGTGTGTGTGTGTGTGTGTGTGTGTGTGTGTGTATGTGTGTGTATTCTCCACTGAATTTAGTTAGGGTTTTTTGCATGAGCACAGATTGGACATTATTTATTGGAATATGGGGGAACTTACCAGGAATAACACCACTGAAGAGACTGATTCCCCCTCTACCACAATAGCAAATAACTAACTGTCAATAGCTCCTCAGGGAAAGATAAGGCCTCACGAATCCCTCTCTGACCCATGATAGGATGCTGATGGACCCTTGTGCAGGTCTGCAGTGGGTAATCACAACTGCTATGAATTTACGAGAACAACAGCTATGTCATGTGTGGGGACAGCATTTCACAGCATCCCTTTTCATCTGCCAGCTCTCAGATTCTTTCCCCCACCTTTCCCCAAGATGCTCCCAAACCTTAAGGGGGGTGGTGTAGATGTCCCATTAATCCTAAGCACTCAGCTATAACTCATTATTAGCACTTTGATCAACTATCAACTATGAATCTCTGTGCTAACCATTATGAAATGAAAAGAGAAGGTTCTCTGCACAAGGTTGAAGGCAGCATAGTCTGTGTGGATAAACAAATATTAGAGACAATTTTATCTCATGTCTGTTTAGCTAAGGAGAGCCTTGGACTTTGGGCCAGGTTTACCATATCAATGATGAATTTGGTTATAAGGCACAGGTGGATCAAGTCGGAACTGAGTAGGAGGCTTCCTCACTGCCTGGGGAGAAAAGTCATCAGTGGGTTTAACCCCTTATTAACTGTGTGAACTATAATAACAACCTGACAGAAAAAGATGTGTCAATTAGTGTAATAGTGGTATGACTGTCATTGAGGTAACCAACTGCTGTCTGGGTGGATTTTAAATAGACACTTTTAATATTAAATTTTATTTAGATATTTAATATATTTGATTCTTTGAAACATGTCAATGATAAGCAAACAGAAACAAAACACTTGAGAAGTTCTAATAATGAGATAGAAACAATATATCTTAATTATGAAAAAAATATTCCTATGCTTTCAAAACTTACAGATATGAAAGAAAAGAATAATTTAAATTTTAAATTGCCTCTACAATCAAACATGCCACATTCTAAATTTATGTATAATGTATAAATATATGTATATATAAATATAAGTAGACATATATGAAATAAAAACATGTAGTATTATTTCCTATCTTTTCTGTGTGGTACTCAGTATGGAGTTCAGGACCTCCTATGTGTTAAGAAGGTGCTGCGTCCCTGGGCTACACTACAAAACTTATTTCTCTTTCTAAGCAAGAGTAGTAATAGTCTTGTTTTAATTTACTTAATCATTTTCAACCTTAGTTTTCAGTTTGCCCAGGGTTTGGCATTTTGCCCACCACTTATATGAGTTTTCCTTCTCCAGACAGTTTGTTATTCATCCCAAGTCGATTGACATCACATTTTCAAAGGCAGAGCATCCATAGTTCCTAGCAGGTGGCATTAGAGTGACTTTTATGGAGTCAAAGCGCTCCATGCCATGGTCTGAACTTGGGGATAGAAACAATGAATGTTGCTCTGTGTGTAAGCAACTGTTGGAAAAGCAGTGTAATTTACAGAATGAACAAAGATGGGGCAAAAGTGTGTGTGAGAGAAACCGTAAGAATTCCACTCAAAAAGTGCTCGGTTTGAGAAGCCAGTGCGTGCTGAAATGAATTTGTTACAAATTTTCAGTAAGTTTCAAGGTAACGAGTTAGACCAGCAGTGAAAGTAATGGGAGAACAGATATTGTTTAAATCTGTCAAAAGGACATAAAGAATTATACACAGAGATAATAAGTCTGCCAGACCGAGTTCTGAAATGATCTACACTTTGGAGCTTGGGGAGAAGAGAGCTTCAATGGGATGGAGAGAAGCAGCAAGGCTGCACACGAAACCACCAACAGCCTGAGATGGCATGCAACCCAACAGAAAGGAAACGGAAAAAATGTAAAGTAGAAATGGAAACCACAAGGAAATGATAGGATGTAAGCAAATGCAGACAGGTGATGACTTCTGTACATGGCAAATTGAAGGGAAAAAACACTACAAAGACAATGTTATCTAAGGAAGAGACATGAATGACAAATAGGGATAAAAGTACAGAGGGTAAACAGGTCAGCACACGTGGAAAAGCAAAAGAGATTTCTAATGATATAAATAGTAAAAAATGTTTCCTAAAGTAAAGAACATCTTGAATTTTCAGAAGTCTGAGCAAAATTAATACAGAACTGACAGCAGAATTAGATATTTAGCCAAATCAAGGAAAGTCAAGGCTCATAAAAGCAGTCTGGTGGACTTGTAATGACTCATTAGAGCATGTAAGGCAAGGCGATCGGTGCCAGAGCTTAATAAGCATTTGATAAATGTCTTGCTTTCCCCTTTGCTTTTTAATTGTCGCCATTGCCACAGTCATTTTTCTCTTTCATGTTATATTGCTGACTTCGGCATCCTTGGCTCTCTATCTTCTTTAGGAAGTCTGGTCGGTACCCACAGTTTCAGTTCCCCTGTTTACTGATGACGCAACATCTCTACTTGTTTATCCAGCGGCACGGTTTGCCATTCCTTCAAACCCATCTGCCATTTCCTGGGTCTGGGGTATTTGACAGAGTGCTTATGTCAATAATGCAGTCACTTAGGATTTCATCCACTCCTACCACACTAGATAGATAGATAGACAGACAGGCAGACAGACAGATATAACAAAGCCTAATGACCAGAACATTGAAAGCAGTTTCCCCTACTCAAACTTTGTCACCTTTTTTTGTCTGAAATAAAACAAACTGAAGGTTTGAATGAGAATGGCTCCCATACAATATGGTTTGAATACTTGGTCCCCAACTAGTAGAACTGTTTGAATAAGATTAGGGGATGTGATCTTAAGGGAGGTGTGTCACTGGGGGCAGTAATTGAGGGTTCAAACCCCAACACCATTCCCTGTTAACCCTTTCTCTGACTCATGTCTGTGACTCAAAATGTAATCTCTCAGTTACTGCTCCAGCACTATGCCTGCCTGTTTGCCGCCATGTTCCCCACCACAATGGTCATGAAGTCACCCTCTGAAACTCTCAATCACAATAAACTCTCTTCTATAAATTGCTGTAGTCATGGTGTACTATCACAGCAATAAAAAAGTAACTGTGATGCAAGCATTGCTTAGAAATTATATTTTTCATTTATATTTATGTGTATGAGTATTTTGCCTGCATGTGTGTATATGTGCCATGTGTATGTCTGGTGACGTGAAAGTCAGAAGAGTGCATCAGATTCCCTGAAACTAGAATTACAGTTGTGAGCCTCCATGTATGTTCAGGGAACTCAGGCTGGGTCCTCTGCAAGAGCAACAAGTACGCTTAACCACTGAGTCATCTCTCAAGACCAATTTATAAATAAATATACTACATACATACATATTTAGAGTAATATGATCACCAGATTTCTTTATATTGCCAAAAATTAAATGTCCACAAGGTTAGTTATACCTATCTTTCCAAGGACATGGAAAACTCTACTTGATTGTGTCATGGATGAAGAAAGAGAGGTCAGAGATGCTGAGTGGCATATTGTGTAGGACCATGGATTAAGTCTCATGTGTTACCTGCTTTTCATTACACCACAGCCATTCTTGGTAAATGGGAGTCCTCCAAAGAGTACTTTTAATTCTGCCACATTTTGTGACTTTGAAGGTCTCTATGATAACACAAGGAAATAGCAGAGATTTTCAAATGCATAGACCTAACCTTAATCCCCTGCAATTTCCCAATGGGAGAAACAATTTTGCTTGAAAGCTGCATTCTTTTTTGTAAACCACACCAAGGGTTCTATTTAAAGGATATTTATATTCCCAGAGGATATATCAAACTTGCGACTTAACTGAGGCTATTATTCTTTTTGTTTGTTTGGTTAGGGTTTTCTAGACCGGGTTTCTCTGGGTACTGCTGAATGTCCTGAAACTCAGTCTATAAAACAGGCTGTCCTTGAACTTGAGATCTGACTGCCTCTGCCCGGTGAGTACTAGGATTAAAGGTGAGTGTCTCCACACCTAGCTAAGATACTGCTTTTCTTTGGAGCGATGAAGATGGGATGAGCTGAAGGCTTGATGAAAGATATCAAGATGAAGATCATTCTACACCCACCTGCTCTTAGCCTGCCATTGTATAAAGCAGCTTCAAGCCAGTTACAGATGCTGGGTCAGCTTTGGGCAATGCCAAAGGGGGAAAGGATGCTTCACGGTGCTTTAGACACCAAAATCATTTGCAAATAGACACTCTATCCATCATACACATCATAGCAGAGGTGTCTGCATTCTTATCTACAGAGTGGTATGAGATGGAAACCACCCAGGTCCCTGTCTAGGGGTCTTACAACCATTAAAATAACTGTTTCGATGTTTTTAGACTAATGTAACCTTACTTCTGTTTATGGGATGCCTAAAGCAATCCCAGATAACTAACCAATAACCCAGTTTTAGTTTCTTGGGAAAATTCATCTATAGTGATGAAATATCCATGCGTAGCTTTGGATCCTTGGATAATAAGGAGAAATTATGACAGTGAGCAGCAGTGGCATTCTGAGTTTGCTGTGCTACAAGTTGATCCAATCTTTGGCAAAGTCCCTGAAAAATATGTCTGAGTTCTAGGCAGAAATGGAGATAGAAGTAGAGTAAAGAATATTTCACTAATTCTTTATAACTTAGTGGCAGTACTTCAAGTGACATAGATATTATTGATAAAATGGTGGGGCAAGAAAAAGGGAATTGTCTACATTTCCTGGAGCTCATGTCTGTGGTTGGAATATATGCAAATGCTGTATTTGCTGCACTCATCAGTAGAACTCTGAGCAAGCACATAAATAATTTTATACACGGCCAGTTGTCCTAAGCTGTTCAGGATACTATGATAAAGTTCCATAAGTTTACTATTTTCTACACGACAGAAATTTATTTTTCACTGTTCTTGAGGCTGGGAAATTAAAGATCAATTAACCGTCAGGTGGTAATGACCCACATTCTGGTTTATAAATACTACCATCATCCTACATCTTCACATGGCAGAGGAGATGAAGGTCTCTGTTGGACTTGTAAGAACCCTAAACTCATTCACGTCAGCTCCACAGCCAACCTATTCACCTAGCCAAGATCTCACTTCCCACTCCTATCATCTTGGAGCTTTGGGTTCCAACTTAGGAGTTTTGGAGTGTTGGTTGAGCACATATGTTTAGACCATGGCACAGGTCCATACAAGCCAATGACCTGGTGCAAGTGAAGGCAGCTTAGCTGTTGCCCCAGCCACCTCACCTGAGGTAGAGGAGCAGTAAGTAGTTTTTGCCAGCTACAAACACTGCTCTCTTGCCCTAGGAATATGAAGCTAATTTCCTGCCTGGTCTTCTGGGTGCTTTATGCTCCCAATGCAGTCACGCCAAGCATAGGACATGCATACACTTCTCTGAAGGCATGGGGATACATGACTATCAACTGTGATCACTTCCAGGGCTGGAATGCAAATCCAGAAGACTCCTTAAAGCGGTGCTTCAGCAAATGTTAGAAATTGGTTTGTATAATATCTTGTTCTAATACATTTGGAACAGAATGTGTCATTTGAGAACATGACACTCTTTATTGGAAAGGGGAGTTAAATCGTGTGTTCTTTATGAAAATGTCTGATTTAAGGCAGTTATATTTGATAAATGGGGAAACCTTATGGAAAGAAGACTTTTTTTTTCTGAATTCAAGCTTCCAACCTAAAAGTATCTGACTTGATGGCAAATGCCCCTCATCCCAGCACTTGCGAGGGTGAGGCAGGTTAATCTCTGTGAGTTCAAAGCTATCCTGGTTTCTATAGTGAGTTACAGACAAACCAGGGATACATAGGGAGACCCTGTCTCAAAATAAATAAGTAAAAAATAAATAAATCTGAAAGTTGAAAGTCCCTCTCTTGAGTGTTCCTATTTCCAAAGCATTCAAGATAATACTGTGACTTCTAGTCTGCAGTTAGTAGGTAGATATGTTTGCAATAGCACAATTCATGGCACCTTTAGTTCTCAGCACTAAACAAAACAGCTTGATATCATGAAAAGTAGGTGAATACAACACAGGCGGGTAGAGAACTTCTCTGCTCAATTATTTTTCCTCTGAGATTCTTGATAGTGTGTGTTGCATTCCCAAGGTGGCTAGCCCATGTATGTGCATATTCAGAAGTGTGTCTCAGAATACACAGTGGATTTACCAATATTTCTATAATATCATAACTTTAAGGTAGAAAATATGTGAGTTGAATATTTTCTTTAGCACAGAGTATCACTTCCATCGGTTCATCCTCACAGGCCACGGCTAGAGCTGAGGATGTAGCTCAGGGTTAGTGTGCACAAGTGTTTGTGTTTGATTCTCAGCACCAGCCCTCCCATGTGCAAAATAGCCTCGGTCAATAACTGCCTGGGCAGCTGCTGGACTCATCTGGCTAGTATTTATGAAAAAGTTTGGGTCAAATGTCTATTATCAGCAGCTACCCAATCTTTGGGCCCAAAGGGATTGGTAGCCTGGCTCAGAGCAAAAAAGATACAAGTGCTTATTGTCAAAGAAGTTGTCCAGCCAGTTAGGAAACATGAAGCCAATGAATTTTGTGCCTTAGTTAAATGGGCACAGTAGTTAAAGGGGTGAGGTAGCAAAGGTCCTCGATAGATGCCTAGCTTTTAAACATCAGAGTTTTCTAAGGTATTCTAACTTCGCTGGCAGTAAGAGTCTACCTCATTTAGTTGTGAAATCTATAGGAAAGATGGTTGACAGATGACAGATAAATTGTAGATAGATTATAGGTGTGTAATAGATTACAGACTTTAATTGATAAATAGGTAACAGACAATAGGCAGCTTCTAGGTCTATAGATTATAGATTGATGACAGATGTTTACAAAAGGATGATAGATCAATGACTTGATAGAAAACTTTTATTATATAAAAACATTATAGATAGATAGTTAAGACAGATTACAGATGATGGATAGATATATGAGTGGGTACACGATAGATTATAGATACAAGAGATGATAAATGACAGGTGACGAATTGGTAGCTGGATAGATGTTAGGTAGATACTTAATAGGCAGACAGGTTACTTTTGGTTTGACATGTCAACCTTTTATCATTCTCAGCTGAAAATATATTAATTTACATACTGTGCAATACCTCCCATTTTAATACGAGGATGAGCTGTGCAGCAGTATTGCGATGTGCATGGCACAGAAGACAGATGAAGGAAGCAGCAGAGATTTTAGAATATAAAACTGAAATCAGAGTGCCCTTGGAATCTGGTGGAGCGACACTGCCAGTTACAGACCTTGCTAAAGTTCAGTTTGCTCTGCAACAAATATATTAATAATACCAATTACTTTACACATTGACATGAGGATAAAAAGACAATTTTATGTGCAATTTGTATAGGGTTGCCTGATAAAAATAAAGAATATCCAGTTAAATTAGCATTTCAGAGAAACAATTTTTTTAATCTAAGCATTTAATATAGTTTTTCTGGTACTGACTGTAGTGAACAGAAACCACATACAGTGGCTAAGCCATTGGGAGCAGCATAAATTCTTCAGGAATTGAACCGTGAAGACTAAAATGGCCTTGGAAACAAATATAAGTAGAATAGAATCCAAAAGTCAAAAGAAAGAACAGACAATGGCAGAGAATCTGTCCAGAGGGGAATAGGGAGTCCACAGTTAACTCAAGGGCCAACGTAAGGGGAAATACTATGTGTAAATTAAAAAAGATAAAAATAAAAATCTCTAGTGGATGGCACATATTGAGGACATGGGATCACAGCAAGCATACCTCTTGTTGTTTCGTGAATGCATCCTTCCTGTAAAGAGCATAAATCGATGACCATTGTTGGGTAAATGTTTGCAGAAGGCTGCAAACTCCAGTGTGGTTTGACTGGTCACTGTTCTTCCCTGATGGCAAGACTGTAGGATGCTTTTGTTCGCAGCACTTTCCTTAGTCATGATGGCCAACAACACACCTTTCTTTGGTACAACATTTGAACTTAATTATGCACAGAATACATACATTTATTAAAACCCTATTTCCCTCAAGGTATTAAACTTACATGTCTATTCAAATAGAGTGGTTATGTCCCCATTCTGTGCTATTGGATTACAAAAGAAAAATGTCACATTCAGTCAGTACACGCAAAAAAGCTCACAAGTCGTCCACAAGGTTCAACATCAGTCAAAACGATGGCATAACCAACCTGTCCTGGGAGAACCCAGAGATGGGTTGATGTTGGAGGAGAGAGGGTCACTTTTTCTTCTCGGCTACCCAGCTAGCTTAGACCCAAAATAATCACACAGAAACTGTATTAATTAAACCACTGCTTGGCCCATTAGCTCTAGCTTCTTAATCCCATTTCTAATAATCTGTGTGTTGACACATGGTTGTGGCTTACCAGCTAATGTTCTGACCAGCATCTGTCTTTGATTGCTCCATGGCATCTCTCTCACTTAGCCTTCTTCCTCCCATGCTATAGGCCAAGCCAGTTTTCTTAATTCATTAACCAATAAAATCAACACATAGACAGAAGGCCCTCCCACACCAGGTTGGCATAGTTGTGCTACCGGATGCTACTCAATGAGAATCATTGGATTAAAGTTTTGAAACAGGAATTTTCATCCATGAGAGATGAGTGATCAGATTGACAGATTTCTAATGTAAGGATATTATTTTTCAAAAATAAAATGACCTCAGTAGAAAAATCTGTACCTATGCCAGTTATATTTCTATATTTTTGTCTATTTTTCATAGAAGTGTCAAAGTACATACAGTTTCAAATCCCATGATTTTAAGACCATAATCACTAAGTCTAGTTTCCCAAATCATTCACTTCCCTACTTTTTTCTTATAAGAGTGTTTTTTGCCCAACCATAACTCAAAGTAGTTGATACCTAGTGTCATAGATCTTGGTTCCTCTGGACCAACTCACACCAGAATTTTGGGGGTTGCTTGAGAGAATGGGTTTGGCCCCAATAAAAAAAAACAAAACCAATGCAGAGTTATCAGTGAAACCTGGCCTTGGGCAGGGCTCACCATGTGCATTCTTTTTCATTCTTGGCAGCATCCCATAGGCTTCCGTAAATCATGAGGATTGAGTTGGGTTAAAGGCACACAGCTGGGCTTGGGTGTCTCTGGGTTTATACTTATGGATGTCTGAATCCAAAGCCCCTGTCATGTCTGCTGCCTCAAATTAACAAGAACTTTCCTTACGCAAAATTTCCACAGTAATTTGGAAAAGATTGGCTCGTACTTTAGTATCTTTCCTTGGGTGCATTCAAGCTCATTGTGCCATTCAAAGATTTTTCTAGGAAAGGAAACTGACCGGCTGTTTTCAACCTAAAAGGAAAAATAAAGGCAGGTTACGGTGATGGCTAGATCTCAAAAGACAGAATGACAAAATTTGGATAAAACTGAAATCTAGACCCATACTCAGTGTAGCTTCTATTTCCTCAGCTCCCAGTCCTCTTAACAGGCATCTAAAAATGGATTTTGAGTTGGAAAAATGCATGGGCACAGTAACTATTTGTATGATCAATTTGCTCACTACTGAAGAAAGATATAGTATGATAAGAAATGTGTCTATTTTATCATTCGTAAAATAACAGTTTCTCAACATTTTAAAGCTATAAGTCACTTTCTACAAAGTAAAATCCATAAGTAACCATGGAATATAAAGCTGATCAGTGTAGAAGCGCTTGTCTGGAAATCAGGCAGACACAATCCCAAGCCTCCCCCAAGAGCCTTCCCAACCACTCTTTTAGTTGATTTGTGGCACTGTAAGACATTCTTTAGTGTGGCCAGCACTGCTCCAGATGTTCTTAAAGTCATCTTCAGTGCTGGCTTCTGAGGACCTGTAGCGTTCCCTCTGGTCTGTATGCTGACCATGTCAATGTCTCAGCTTGCCGTTCTCACCCTGCCTCAGGACGAGACTTCAGGTCTTCATCCCTCTCCTCTTCGCGTGATGTTCTCAGAAGGGGATTCTTTAACTTTCCCTTTACTTCCATGAAGGCTGAAACTCATAGCAGGGTCAGCCCCTTGGCAGCTACTTCCATTTCCTTGAGCATTGCCATTAAAATGCTTAAGATAGCCTGCTAAGAACCTCCCTATCTTCTCACCGTATGCAAAGGTCAGGGCATCCATATCTTCAAGCAATTTTCAAGATGTATTTCTGTGGGACGGAGTATTATGATCGGGAGAAAAAGAAAAATGTTTCTATACTGTTCATTTCTGGAAGAGGTGGAGATCCCAGCTCAGAGCAAACCGAGGACCCCCGACATGAAGTTCTGGGATTTGGTTCATATCGCTACTGCCTCCCAGTGGTCCTTCTAGTTGCACACAATAACTATCATCCGGCCGAGGGATGAGAGTTTTAATAATGAAAAGCATCTCCCATTTCCCTGTAGTGATTCTATCTTACCTTCTCTGCTGACAGCATTCGTAGTACACCATTAGAACTCGGCTGAGTCTCTTGTGAACGGCCATGTTCTGGAACACACATTGCACCTCAGCATTCCAGTCTAAGCAGTGTAAGGGAGGAAAAACAACCACCCTGAACAGTGCAGATGACACCTAGTTATCAAGCTTCGGTGTGCATTACAGCATGGTGTACTAAATTTCCCATTGAAGACCTAGCAGATAATTGGGGATTGTTACATGGTACCAATTTCCGTTGTGATGGTAGAGAGACTGGAAAAGCTTTGCGAAGACAGCTCACTGATGTCCAGCAGGAAAAAATATCATGGTTTGTTGCCTTTATTTTCTGTTAAGTATTCACTGTTATTATGGACATTGTGCCATTTAGTGACCAAACCCAATAAAGGTCCTAACAATTTGCAAAAGAAAATGATATAAATTTCCCCAAAGTGTATCATATATAATCATTTCCTCAGAAAATAAAAGCCAGGAAGAAAAAAAAGTTCTGAAAAGCTCAAAGAACCATATATTTTCCCCAGTGCCATGCAGTGGTGGTGGTGGGGTCTCAGCATGAACTGTCTTGCTTTTCTGTTAACCAAGAATTTGAAGAAGAATACTAGTGATATTCCTTGGCTGGATACTAGATTATGGCAATAGCCCTCATTTTCAAAGTTTTTCTTTTTTTAATTTGCATGAAGCTATTCTCTTGCCAATATTACCATTAGGAGGAGTTGGTGGGGGTGGAAATGCTATTTGGAGATTAGCTTTTCAAGAAAAAGATGATCCAAAATGCTCCAAAAGATGAACCAAATAAAATAGCATCTGAAAGGTAAGACACTAAGCGGTACATCATTCAATTCATGTCCACATACTAACTGATCAAGCCAGAAGTACAAGCAAATGATCCTTTTCATGGGATCAAATTTAACTTTTGATATTGCTTCCCTGGTTATAACATCTCAGGCCTTGAGACAAACACCTCGAAAGGTAAACCCTGAAGAGAGCGCCTCCACAAACATGGGCGCCAACACCACACTTGAGAGATATTTAACAAGCTAGTCTTTCAGGACTGTGGGTTTCTCCTCTGTAGCTAAATTGGATTCCACATACATTCCAAGCTATGTTTAAGCAAACCGAGTTACTATGGTGACATGATACCCTTTTTATATTCAGTATGCAATATCTAATTTTGTGTTTAACTATTTGGCTGCAAGTTACAGAAAAACTAATCAAAAATATCGCCTATGTTTTTAAAATGTTTGCGCTACCTCTGTCCTGGTCAGTCTTTTAAGTAGATGGTTTCTTTTTTCTGAAACTGGCTACAGGTTTTTAAAAAATAACACAGAGAAGCAATAAATTTCTCCTGTTTAGGATAGAAGAAACCTTAACATAGGAAAATAAGCTAATTCATTTTTAAAAAATTTCCTTGCTAGCTCTCATTAAGAATGACATTTTCAAAATAAATCCCCAATATTAGAGCTTGTTGGTCTCTCTAATTTTAGTCTTTTCCCTCCCACATCCAGTCACGAGTTTTGCATTTTAGAGTCGCGCTCTCTGGCTGAAGAATGAGGGAGCTGTGTTACATGGAAAACTGTACAGAAAAGTCCACATTGAAGCAACAGGATTGTGTTTGTGTGTGTGTGTGTGTGTGTGTGTGTGTGTGTGTGTGAGAGAGAGAGAGAGAGAGAGAGAGAGAGAGAGAGAGCGAGAGAGAGAGAGCTTGTGCATGTGTGTACGTGCTCTCTACTACTGGAATGAAATCGTCATCTAAAATTATTTCTTCAGTTTTTCATCATTTCACATCACCCCTCCATTCCAATCTGACAGATTCTCTTCATCATTCTCTCACACTTTGGTACCCTTTTCTCTTTCTTGTTCATCTCTATCATTCTGCCCTTTAAACAAAACTTGCTCTTCTCAGATATGTGGGCATCATCTAGCAGAGGACAATATGGGGGACTTCTCCTAACCTACTGGACTCTGTCAGTGTGGATCTGGGACATTGGTGGGCTCCATAGTCCTCACATGGAAATATCCAATGCCAAATAGGCATCCTCTCTGGTTAGCATAGGTGATATTTCTGAGCAAATGTTTATGTGTTGTGTTACGAAAGTATCAGTGGTATATTAATCTTGGAAAGATGCATGTCAGTAAATGAATAAATTATCACTAGAAATACTGGATTTTTAGCTATGATTTGTTTTTTGAAGACATTTTCTTTGTGAATGTTCTTTTTCAAAAGGGTTTCTTTAAATCTTGATGCCGTATGATATTAGTACTATGCCTTCTGTATCTATATACCAGCTCACCCATCCTTCTGTCTCTGCCTTGGACAAACAAATGTAACTACTTTCTAATAAGATACATTTTGCCCCAACATTCAATGAGTTTGGTATCTGTATGGACATCAATACATAAAAAAATCAATTAATTATAGTTTAAGGGAAAACAGAGAGTACAACCTTCTCAAATAATAGTGAAAATTTAACTATGGAACTCCTTTTCTTCATGAGTAAGGTGCTGACTCCACATTTCCAGTCTGAATAATTTGAGCTCATTACCCTTATGATACTCTATCAACATCTTGTGCCCTAGCTCCTTTTCTTGATTTTTATTCTCCTCTACTGCATCTTACTTAGTTCATTTTTTGTGATTTGCTTCAACAAATTCATCATAGAACTCCAAACTCCAGACTGGTGTAACTACTATGGTCTCAACATCTGATATTCCTTTGTATGACAGCCCTACTTTCTTGTTCCCATTGAACATGCTTTTTGGGCTTCCATGGAATTGCATAATTTTAATCACCATTTACAATGTAAATATTTTACATGAATTTATCTCATGTAAACTTCCATAAATCTTTTCAAAGAAGTCAGTACTATTGTTACATCTTTAATTAATGGTAATGAAATAATCTTAGCTCAGATTTATGCAATGCCATATAATTAACTGAAGGACATGTATTGGTTCTATGTGACACTAAAGCCCTTAGCTCATACACTGTTGTGGATTAAGAACTTCCTGAATTGGTTATGGAAAAAAAGTCACCAGTGAGGAAAGGGTGATCCAAAGGTTGGCAATTCAAAAGTAAGTGTAGGTGATGCCTGCTCCTGGGACCTAACAAAAGCTCTGGCAAAGTTGGATGTTCTCATGATGCTCTTCCTCCACCTGCAAGAAAATAGGGAGTAAGAACACCTGTGGGCTCTGGGATAACAGCATGTGGGACATCTTCAATTGCACCACCAAACACGGTGAAGGGAAAGTAAGGGGCACATGTAATACAATGAGAATTTTCCATTTCCTATGCACAAGATGTTTGCCTAGCACTTTTGCCAAATATCACAGATCACAGTTTCTTAAACATTTCCATTCATGAGCTTATTTTGCCCAGGAAAGTTTTACATGATTCTAGGTATACCGGTTCATAAGACAGGTATGCAAATCAAATGGTTACTCACAGTATAACACAGAAAAGTTGGTTTTCAACATTCTTTGTTACATGTATATTTTCCCCAGTATATGAAAGCAAACATATGTTAATGAGATTGTGTACTTGCTTCCTTTTGCCAAAAGAATTAAAATTTAGCTCAGCATTTATGACATCGGGCAGATAGCATTGTCGATGTTTTTCAATGTTTATTATGTTTCTATTTTACAGTCATCGGTACTGAGAATTGTAAAATCAAACATTCAGATACAGTCCCATCTGAAAAGCATATTTAATATGGTACATGCTGAGGAGTGAACATATTTAAAAGTTTTTGTTTGCAGAATGAAACATGATCCTATAAAACTTTGTGCACAGTAAAAAATAAAACATTACAGTTTTTAATGTGTGGCAGTCTGAGCCAACATGTCTCAGGAAACATGCTGAGCTGCTGGAGTTGCACAATGAGGTGGCACATACAGGGCAAAGAACAAATGCTTTGTTCAGAGCTAAGGCTTCAGTGATGTCACAGGATGCAGTGTGGGGCCAGCACTGCCATTAACACCTCCAATTCGTTGTGTTCTGATTTTGAAGGCAGTTTGGCCAGTGGGTGCTCAGAAATCTCTAATTGTTGCAGATGGCTTTGTGATCTGTCACCTCACCTGCCACATCACCTCACACATGTCCCCACACGTAGTTTAAGGGACCAGGTGATAGTACCCTCCCCTTACATTTTCACAGTGAATTCACTACTCACTGTTGTTTGTTTTCTTTTGTTTGCATTACACTTAGTTGCATTAAAGAAAATATTTGCTTGTTTCTGTCTATTATTTGCCCCTGTTGGAATGTAAACTCTAAGAGTTGAGAACTTGGCTCTCTGTATTGTCTTATTACCCACCATTGGATCAGTGCCTGGATAAAGATAACAAGAAACATTTGCTGGATACATGTATGAGACAGAAGGAAACATAATGGAGCATTCAGAAGGAAAAACTATTTTTTAAAAATACAACCATTTGTCATCTTTCCATTCTTGCTATCTCCTTTTTTTTATTGATTTTATTGAACTATACATTTTTCTCTACTCCCCTTGTCTTCTCTCTTCCACTTCTCTCCTCTCCCATGATCCCCATGCTTACTCAAGAGATGTCTTTTTCTACTTCCCATGTAGATTAGATCCATGTATGTTTCTCTTAGGGTTCTCATTGTTGTCTATGTTCTCTGGGATTGTGATTTATGGACTGGTTTTCTTTGCTTTATGTCTAAAAACCACTTATGAGTGAGTACATATGATATTTGTCCTTCTGGGTCTGAGTTATCTCACTCAGATATGCTTTTTCCTGTTGTGCATTTTACCTTATTGTTTTCAACCCTGTGTCAGCCACTGTGTTAACAGGCACAAAGAAAGTGAAGATAACCGTATATCTTTGTTCCAGTTGTAAGGAGACAATGACCAGTAGAAAGAAACCTGGATGGGACAATATGTACTCTGGCACATGAGGGCCTGAATATTATGTGAAATTTTTGGAGAGATAAGGATAGATCTATAACAAAACAATTGAAAGTTGGAAATTGATTATCATTTAAGATTAAAAACATGACCCTAGATTTAGTATCCTTAATATTTCATATTATTGACTGATGAATTGATGTGGGAGGTCTTTCTATACATGTTTTGATTTTATTGGTTAATGAATAAAGAAAACTGGCTTGGCCTATACCATGGGAGGAGCAAGGTGGAATGGTGTGGGACAATGGTCTGTATTCTGTCAATTTTATTTTAAATAAACACTGATTGGCCAGTAGCTAGGCAGGAAGTATATGTGGGACATCAAGACAGGAAGTAGAGGCAGGTCAATAAGAACAGGAGAATTCTGGGAAGAAGGAAGCCCATTCCTCTGCAGTCCTGATCCAGCCACAGAAGAAGCAAGATGTGACTGCCCCACTAAATAAGGTACCAAGCCACATGGCTAACATAGACAATAATGGGCTAATATAAGTTATAAGAGTTAATAAGAAGCCTGGGCTAATGGGCCAATCAGTTTATAACTAATGTAGACCTCTGTGTGGTGATTTCTTTGGGATTTAATGACTGTGGGGACCAGGTGGGACAGAAAACTCAGTCAATAGTGGAGTCTGGGGAAGACATGGATCCTCCACCTGAGACAGATGCTGGGAACTTTAGCTGGTAAGCCTCAGCCACGTGGTGATATACAAAATAATAGAGATGGGTTAGTTTACGATATGAGTTTAGCCAGGAAAAGACTTAACAATGAATACCTATTTTAGGATATGTTTTCAAACAATGCCAAATATTCTTTTCTAGTAATTAACTCTGAGAAGCAATAATAACAACTAAAAGCAACTTATGACAACTGAGCAGGTCATCCCCTCAAAATCAGCCCAAATGTATTGAAGTTACAACTTGTGGATGAATTTGGTGGGCTTGGTTAGCAAGAATTTCTCCCACAGAGGAACAGTGTAAGCTAGTGGTTCAAGCCAATGGTTCTCAGAGTTGGGTACCAGATAGTAGCATCAGCAGTACTTAGGTCTTTACTACAGAACAAATCTTGAATTAGAAGATGCTGCTTCAAGGACCAGCCCAACAGTTCAGGAACTGAGTGCGAGCCACGGAGTAAGTGGACTAATTACACAGTCTGACTTTTCTATCTGAGGGAGTAATTCTCTGGGGCTGTCGAAAAAGTGACACACATACACATACCTTTAGAGTCTCTATCATCTATATCTATGTTTATTTTTCTTTTACAGTTTATATATGCCAAGAAAATATTTTAAGCAATATAAAAAGTGCAATGTGGCTATATTCTATTTTTCAAGTGAATGATTATAATGAATATAGATAAAAATCAATATGTTTCTCAATTCCCTTACATGATTAAACATTTTACATATTATAGGTGAAAAATAAATTACTCCCAAGAACCCACATACAGTCACATCCAAGCAACTTATTATAGATTAACATAGTGTAAGCAAGCAAGGTATTTTTCTCAGCTAGTTCTTTTACTGGCAAACTGTATTTTGTGTTTATAAAGAAAGGATAAATTACTTTATTATTTATATCAAAGGTAATTTACAAGAAACTTTTAAAGAATAAGAAAACTGAACTTTCAAATGTGAAAAATAACCAGTCAGCTCTACTTTGAATCCTCAGGGTTTCATATTCACTCATCAAGAGATTATATATATATAATCAGGAAACTAAGGGCAGAAATGGATATCAGGAATTAATCATCACCTTTTATCACCCAATCCATCCAAGCAAGAAATGTACATCAATTACATCAATCAGCAATAGCCAGGCTGCATTTTTTTGTTCCCTGGCCCCATTGAGTACCTCAGTCAACTATTAAAAGTGTGTCGTTCTAAACTTTAAATTGTTCACCGAGATTTCTGCCTTAAAGTCATTAGCAAAAACATATTAACCTAACCTTAAGTCATTATTTAAACCTTTGTTTTAGCTGTGATGCATACTGAAACCTGTGAACACATTTCACAACATCAAGGTTAAAAGAACTTGAGCTATCCTAGCTTTTGCGACTAAAATGTTTTCCTTAATCATTAACTTAAGTCAAAGTCAATATGGCTCCTCAAGGGAAACTCATAAGTGTAATACTTCCTTGTTCTTATTTTCTGTCCTCTGCACCCCCTGCTTTATCAGGTGTGACAGAAACACTATGTCCTACCTTTACCTACATTAACTTTCCCACTAAACTAACCTCTATAATCCCTTACTATATTTATTTAAAACCCTTAATAATGAAAATTCTATTTAAATGAACACTACTACTGTATAAAATCATTGCTTCAAATAAGCAGTATGGCTTAAGGGGAAATCATCTTCATAATAATCCATAGGTAAAAAGGCCCACTAGATAGGCTATTTCCATGAAATAATCATACTACATTAATGGAAGTGGGGATCCCTCCACACCCATTCAAACCATTCCAGATACCAGAAAAAAATGACAGTGACAACCATGTAAAGGCAAGAGATGTTCTGGGGCTGTAGTCCTTGGGGCCTTGCCTACCTGAGATTCATCCCTCAGTGCCTCACATTCTAGTGAACCAGTCCCCAATGTCCACTGCCACCTGCTGTTCCTCAGACATGGCCACCAGTAGGAAGGAGTGAAGCTGGCAGGTCATACTTTGAACAGCCTTCCAGGATTCTCAAGCATGCTGAATGGTGAACCCTGCAGCCCCAGAAGCATTTGGACTCAGAGAAACTATGGAAAGGAATGATGACTGCTGCTTAGAGCATTTAATCTAGGTTTATAATCCATTAATTGGTTCATATGTTTTCATGTAAAGCTGAGTGTGATGGGACAGTCTTCTGCACAGAAATCTCTCAAGAAATTTTCACTACAAGGTCAGAATGCTGTATGTTGGAGACAGACTTTATTGGGTGGCTTGGCATTGAGTTAATGAAGATCTTTCATATTTATAGTGGCCATGATAGAATTTACCAGAGCATGGTACTGTTTGGTGTAGATAAAATTGTTCTTGCCATGCACTATGGTTCATGTGTGGGCTAAGCTGAAGCATTGCTATGAAGTCCAGGCCATCTTAACCTATAGAATAAAACCTATCTCAAAAACCCAACCAAACTAGTTAAGAAAAAGCATTGGGGAGGCTTTTTGTTCATATCACAGCCACCCAGATTCCCAAAATAATCACACAGAAATCTGTATTAATTGCAATACTGTTTGGCCAATAGCTTAAGCATATTTATGTATAACTCTTATATCTTAAATTAACCCATTTCTATTAATCTGTGTGTCACCATGTGGCTGTGGCTTACCAGCAAGTTTCTGGTGGGCTCCAGGGGAGGCATCTGTCTTCTGTGGGCAGCTACATGGCTTCTCCATGACTCAACCTACTGTTTCTCTATATATCTCTTCTAGCCTGGCTATATTCTGTTAAGTCATTGGCTGAAAGCAGCTTCCTTATTCATTAACCTATAGAATAAAACCTATCTCAAAAACCCAACCAATAAAAGCAAAACATATACAGGATTTTCCCAACCATTTCACCTTTTCTGTTTAAATAAGGTTTTAACTTTGACATAGTAAAATATAACAAAACAAGTATCAACCAAGAATTACAGTATCAATATTTATATCTACTTTATTTTTTATCACAACTAAGGAAAACTATAACTATTCTTCAAATCCATCAAAGACTTCAGAAGGATATAATGTTACCTAAGTAAACAGGAAATGCATTGTAAACAACTTCTAAAACTCTAGAACTGACAGAAAGATTTCACTGCCTGGACAGTCACCCAAAGTTCTTTTGTAACATCAGTGCATCCAATCTTCAGCCTACAGGCTCATAGTATCTGGCAGACTTTTCCATGAGGCAGGAAATATCAAAGATAGTTCCACTTATATTGGCAGTTTGTCAGTCACTTTTCTGTATCCTGCAGAATGTCTGGCAGACTCTTTCATGAAGTTGAAACTCTGAAGGATCATCTCACCTTTAGGCAAGTTCAGCAGTCATCTCTCTGTGAGTGCTGCAAGTCCAGCCAAGGAGTTCAGGCAAGAGCATTTTCTTGCCTAAATGGCTAACAAACTCTGTGAGAAGCCTCTTTGATGCCCATCATCCTCTTGAAAACAATACCTTAATCAAGAGCAGAAATATATATAAATATATTTATAACAAAATTGATCTTAAATTTGTATCAATAAACCAAGATCCAAACCAATGCAAATCTCTACAGCATATTCCCCTTTAAAAACTGTTCCTTGCTTTTTGTTGAGTGAAGTATTTTGGGGGGTTTTCATGGAGACCTTTCAGGTGGTCTTGGTCGATTAAACCACATTAGTTTAGAAGGAATACACAGGTTCTCATCCTCTATGGAAACAAAAAAAGAACCTCTTTTTCAAAGCAACAAATCCTTAGACACAAATTTTGAAGTCAAGATACCTTTAAAATATATATGTTGGTTTAGCTTAGCAGTCCACACAATGAAATGTCTCTCTGTACTTAGCCCTCCACAGTCAAATAATTTAAATAAAACACAATAATATACATAATACAGACTCTCTGTGTATATTCCAGCTTTACATGGTTTATTTTTCTTACTCTATTACTTTTTCTACAAGTTTATTTTGTCGCTTTAAAGAGTTGGTTTTAATTTTTTAAAACCATTTACTTCTTTTCATAACTCTCTATACTCTTTTTCTTTTCTCTCCCAAATCTACATGCATTTTTTAAACACACTGTGACCTGTTTAGAGGTCTTTTTCATCTGAATTTGTCTTTATTATGTATCTGTAATCATTTTCTGACTAGGACTGCTTCTTAAAATGCTAAGCAGCATGCCTAGGACTAAGGCTGCTTTGTCTTTTGGCTCTGCCCAGTCCAACATGGCAGAGGCATGTTCATTCCCTCTGAGACTGCTGGGTGGGAGCCATGTTCACCACTTCAACTCTGGTAACCAGTTGGCCCATGCTGCTACCAAGTAACTTGCAGCATGCTGCCCACAAACCCCATTCAGTTGCTGAGCATCCTGAAAGAGGCAAAGTTTTGCTGGAAACATAGACCAGGAAGCTACTGTTTTGAAATACTGGTTTTTTTTTTGTTTTTTGTTTTTTTGCTACCACTGAATCAAGAAAACCTCTCTTAAAGGAGCCACAGCACTCCTAGTCGCCATAAGCAAACAGAGCCCTTCCAAAAAAAATGTTGGCTACCAAGAATCTGTGCTTAACTCTCTTCTTTTGTGTCTAGAATTCCTTTCTAAGCTTTTATGTTTTATGTGGATGTACTCAACCATGTTGGTGCCAACTTGTTGGCAGAGGTTGTTCATTCATTTTCCCAGCTGCTCTGACTTGAAATAACCACACAGAGACTATATTATTTGCTATACTTTTTTGACTAATAGCTTAAGCATATTTTTAGCTATCCTAAACTAACCCATCTTCATTAATCTGTGTATTACCACATGTCTGTGGTTTACCAGGTAAAGTTCCATCCAGCGTCTGTCTTCAGCACGGCTACATGACTTCCTCCTGACTCTACCTTATTTCTCCCAGAATTCAGTTTAGTTTTCCTGCCTAGGTCTATTCTGCAAAGCTACTGACTGAAACAGCTTTATTCATTAACCAATAAAAGCAACACATATACAGAAGGACTTCTTCTTGTATTTTAGTGTCTAAGGAGGGTATGTTTGAAAGGTGTAGCATATAGTGCCTGGTAAGAAAAATGACTCCATCAACTAAATAAAAGGAAATAACAGAACAGAAAAAATTATAAAAAGCTTCTTGAGAGACCTGAGCTATGGTTTTATCTAATTTTGTTTATTTATTTGGGACAGAATGAAGTGGAGTACATACAGCTGATGAGATTTAAAACAGAAAGAAACTTTAAACCTGAGCATGCCCCAGAGTCCTCCATACACCTGCCCTCCCTGTGTTTCTGATTATTCAGTATGTCTTGAGGAGACAGACTTGCCTTTCTGCCTCTCTGGTAAGGCTGTTGCTCTTCAAGGAAACAAAATATTTCATGACTTCGTGTGATTGGAGAGTGTTCATCAATTCTCATTACATTAGGAATTCCTCTGGTATAGAACTAGGGATTTGAAGGTGAAATTGCCTTCACTAATTACACAAATAATCTTTTCAGATACAAATTATTTTCTTACTCTACCCACTAACATTTTTTAACATTTTCATTTGCACAGACACACACACACACACACACACACACACACTTACATTTTCAAATTATTTCCCCTTCAGTAGAAGCTTTGTCTTTATGTAGTGACTGAGCAATCAGTCTTCACTATGTAAAGCCACCAGGAACCTTACATTTTCCTATTTAATTTAGTTGTCTCCTAGAAGAGAGCTTGCCTAATAATAATTGCTTTTCCCCTCAGCATAGGCTGAGACAACATGCACTGCATCTCATCACTCTTGATTCCTCTCCTGTCTCATCACTCTTGATGAGACCACAAATTCTATTGGAGTTGAAGTGCAGTGTTCTTGCAAAGTGCAAGAACGAAGAGACTTTCTTATGTGTTATTGTTACTATGTTATTACTTATACACAATCATCTAAAATGTCAGCAGTGTTCCAGAAACTGCACTGGGTAAAGGCTTTGAGAAGGTCCCTGTTTGGAGATTATATAAAAGCCACCCAAGTAGAATTGAATTAGCATATGAGTAGGTTTAGAGCATATGTACCTGAATATTGATTGAATATGAAGTATCTTATAGGACAACATAAGAAATCATTTCTAGAAATACAAGCTTCTGTTTAGCCAAAATATCTTCCAATTTAATCTGAAAACTCAATCATACCTGAAGACAATAATCCTTATTTATTGTTTCACTTTTTTTGAGTTGAAGGAATGGAATTATTGGTAGAAAAGGGTACATGATGCCTGGTGTTTTAAGCACATCTCTGGCCAGTCCATCCATGTGACTATGCAGCAGCATCCTTGAGGTCTGCACTCCCCATACCTTCTTTGTGTTATTAGTGAATGGGATGTAGTTCCTTGTTTTAGGCTGAAAGATTTATTTTTGTATGTTTCCTGGGACTCTCTCCTCTCCCTTTCCATTTACTAGTTCCTTGTGAAGTAATTACAGCCGACATGTGCAGAGGTAACTTTGCACCCCAGGAGCGTCATGTAAGAGGATTCACATGACATACAATATGTTTTCTTTCATCCCTGAATTCTGGGATGGCGTCTGGGGGAGTAAGACAAGTGAGGTGTTCTTTTACCACAGGGTAGCTCTCCAGTTTGTCAGTAGGCACTACTTGTTTTGTTTCCCACTGGACATGAAGATTGTTGGAAACTGATACTCTGACAACTAAAGCTACTATCAACAGTTTTGTACAGTTTTGGTGTCTCTATGAAATAAGTACTATCTGTTGTTGAGTATGTGATTAATTTGATGTACGCTGGTACGTCGAATGATTGTTCTACTTTAAACTTCTGCAATGTATTGCAGTTCCAGTATTTTTGCATCCTCATCAACATTTAATTAAAATGTTAAGTATTTTTGTGGTATGTAGTAGTGTCTCTTCATTAGTCTAGTTTTCTGTCAATGGTTGAAACTTCTAGATTAAATGAAAAATATCAGTCCCTACGTATTCAGAAAAGAACAGTTTGACTGTCAATAGTTTAAGCCCTTATAAAGCAACTATGCAGTCTTGACTAGACCCTGTGGCCATCCATAAGCTAGAATTTACCCAAACAAACTAATGATTATTAAGTCCTCATGATGTCACTAACAATTTGTTAAGTATTTTATGTGCAGTGACACCTTAGAGCAGAAAATTTTGATTTGAAATTCATGTAACTTTATTTTGATTACATTATAAGTTTTAGACTGTTTTTAGTCAATAAAATAATCCAGGTTTTCTTCTCTGCTGTGAGGATATCTCTCTGGATCTAACAGACTATTCCCAGTTGCTTTCTTGGCATTAATTTTTTTCTAAAAGGCTACTTTTGTTAGAATATCAATAAAAGCCAATTAAGGGGAAAATCTTCCTTGTCAATAGAATAGAATCTCTGGACTGGGTGAGAATCTATATTGCAGTTTTGTGGCTCAATCACCTGGCCAAGAGACCACCCCTAGTAAGGTAGGTTTTCCTTAAGCCATGCTAAGGAGATAGGAAGAACAAGTATCTCTTTAAAGAGCTACCTTACTTTTCCTTTCCAGAATTCTCATGTCTAGAGCAGCCTCTCCTAGAGTCAGGGCTGTACAGCTTCCTCTGCCTACCTTTGCTTGATTACTCTGAAAGGTCCAACTTTCCCTTTCCTTCCGTCTCTATTCTAGGCATGCTTCTGTAACACTTTGGGTGTCTTTCTTTTGTTTTTCGAAAGTGCCATTCCTGCCGTGTGGACCTCTATGGCCATGTGACATACCTTAGTTCTGATAACTCAAGTGGCAAGACTGTTCTCCTGTTCCTCCATTTTCCTCCTCTGGGCAGCTGCTGAGATTTGTAACCTGCCTGAGCTGAGGCATTTTCCTGTAAACTCTAAAAGATCATCCTTTAACTTCTCTTTTGTCTATTCTTAAATTCTTTTACTAATGAGACAAAGAATTTCAAGAAGGTATTGTACCCATCTGTCTGTGTATCTATTCAGAAAAATTTGGATTTGTACCAAATAGCAAACTTTAAAAAATATTATTTCCCCTTTTGAATTGCCTTTGGGATAGGGCTGTTGCCCAGTGAATCTTTGGTACTGTTTCTGTACCACAGTGTTTCTGGGTACCATAATGTAGGCTGACCTCTCCAGAGACAGCACAGTATCATGATTGCTGTGCTAGATTAGAGAAAAACAAAAATATAGATGGTAGGTAAGCTTATCTCAGTTTAATCATACTGGGGGCAGCTTGTTCAATTCTCCTGAAACTCTCTCAATACTAAATGGTGAGTAGATGAGGAAGACTGTAAAGTGTCTCTTTAAACACCTCTGTCATTTGCAGCTGGACCCAACTTCTGAGGCCAGAGAAGAAAACAACCACTGGCAAGAAGAGGGTGCTGCCCCAATCCTGTGATAGTAAAGAAGAAATCCCAAAGAGCAGTGGAATAAAGCGAATAACTCCTGATCTAACTCAATGGAGGAGGCGGTCTCCTCAGCAAATATAGACAACTGAATGTCTACAAATAAAAAGATGCAGTTGACCTTCAACTTCACATCACATTAAAAATATCACCTAGAATTCATGAAACAAAATCTGGGACTGTAAGCAGCAAGGCCTGCATATAGATATTGCGTGGCATATTCTACCATCATATTTTGAATTAGAATGTAACTTGACAAGTATGTTTCAATAACAGGCTTGCTATTGTGCAGCTCTACTCTGTGACACACAGCTGGGCATATACATATAATTTATTTGTATATTATGTAAGAAATATAAACTCAGGTGTTTAAGGAAAAATGTGATTTTCTTTTAACCTTAATACACTCAGATGAGGCCGAAATGTAAATGAAATAAGATGCGAGGGACTGAAGCCTCTTCAAATCCTAGCTTCACACTCTCTGTCATGGCTAATCTTAATTGACTGGGCTCACAGTAGCCATGGAAATCCACTGCTAAGTGTGTCTGTGAGGATGTTTCTAGAGAAGCTTAGGGTAAGAGAGAATACCTTCCCTCAGTGTATATAGGAAGCTACACCTTTGGGTCTTTGACTGAATAAAAGAGAAAGTCATTGAGCACCAGTATTCTTTTCTCTGCTTCCTTCCTCTCCATGTACTGTGACCAGTCAGACTCCTTACACTCCTACCACCATGCCTTCCCACTGGGAAGGTCTGCTCTCTTAAACTGAAACAAAATAAACATTTCTGTTCTTGAGCTGCAAGATCTATCTATCTATCTATCTATCTATCTATCTATCTATCTATCTATCTACCATCTATCAATCATCTATCATCTATTTATCATCTTACATATCTATCTACCATCTACCTATCATCTATCAATCATCTATCATCTATCTTTCTATCATCTATCTATCTATCTATCATCTATCTATCTATATCTATCTATCATCTCTATCTACCATCTATCAATAATCTATCTATCATCTAATCTATCTATCTACCATCTACCTATCATCTATCAATCTTCTACCATCTCTCTATCATCTATCTTTCTATCATCTATTTATCTATCATCTATCTACCATCTCTATCAATCATCTATCTATCATCTCTATCAATCATCTATCCATCCATCTATCTATCTATCTATCTATCTATCTATCTATCTATCTATCTATCTATCTATCTATCTATCTACCATATCTGTGTATGTATGTATGTATGTATGTATGTATGTATCTATCTATCTATCTATGTAGCTATCATCTGTCTATTTATTTACCACAGAAATAGGAGCACTAACTAGCATGCTTGTGGCAACCAAACTCCTGTTTTCTGCCAGAAGACTCTGGTCACAGTGGATTCCGTGCAGCCAGGTTTCTGGAGAAATGGAAACATAGTCAATAAACTAATTCTTATTTTTAAGTTTTTGATCAGAAAAACAAAAGTGAGTATTAACAGACAGAAAATTTTTATCTGTCTATATTAATGAATTCCCCAGTAGAAAATTCAAAATGGCCTTGTGAATAGTAACTGCCATTTAGAAGAACCAATATTTTTGAGGAAAACCATAACTCTACCACTATGTACCTGAGTGACTCCTTTATTGAACAGTGAGAACTTAGAGTTGGAAGTCTAGAAGTTTGTTCCCTGCCACAGATGCCCATGTGTTAGTCATGTTTTGTGACAAAGGGAATGACCAGAGTGCTGGAGATTTCCTATTTCTTTGCTGGCATAAAGCCATTGGAAAAACCAAGCATGTCCTGTCTTTCTCAGGGTGTCAGTTTATCTCATGGACTTATCAGTGTGGATTCCCCCAATTTCTGGGATCCACTTTGCTCGGGGACACAAAGACGTTGTTAACACTCTTCACCCACAGTTACATAGTGTCAATTTCTCCTTCTGTAATTACAAAATGTTCCATGTATTTCTCAGTTATGAGACCACATAGGCATCTTCATATGGATAAAAAGGAATAGCATGAGAGCTGGACAAGTTGGGGAGAAGCAGGGGAAGGTGGTGTGGGACAATTGTCTATATTCCGTCAATTATGTTTTAATAGCCAGGTAGGAAGTATAGTCTGGACAACCAGACAGGAAGTAGAGGCAGGTCAATGAGAACAGGAGAATTCTGGGAAGAGGGAAGCTCCCTGTGCAGTCCTGCCCAGATATGGAAGAAGGAAGATGTGACTTGTCCCGATGAAAAAGGTACCAAGCCACATGGCTAACATATACTAGAATAATGGGCTAATATAAGTTATAAGAGTTAATAAGAAGCCTGAGCTAATGGGCCAATCAGTTTGTAACTAATGTAGACTTCTGTGTGATTCTTTGGGACCTAACGACTGTGGGAACTGGGCAGGAAAGAAACCCCAACAGGAAGGGCTTTAGCAGAGCTGGAAATACACATAGTGCCTTGTTCTAGAGGCCTCAGAAAACAATAGCAGAGCACAGCAATGACGTTACTAATGGGGAAAGGTAAAGAAACAGCCCGAAAACCTTGCATTTCATATTACCCGATATAGTCTTTCCATTCCTGCAAGGGAATGGGTGCTGGGATCATGGATGACACCCAAAGGTTAGCATGTTCAAGTGGCATGTATAAAACAGGGTAAGTTTTGATGGAACACATGCAGCTTCCGGTTTCAGAGCATCTCTAGATTGCTCACACTCTGTGATATAGCGCAAGAGTCGGGATAGCAGTTCTGCTGTGAATGAGGAAAAGAGAAGCTTTGTGCTCATGTTCGGTGCAGACTTGCTTTCTGAGGGATTCTCCAGCCTCCACTCAATCCATCGATATGGAAACTACAGCTACAAAGGGCTGAACGTGCCTCATGTCACTCATGCATTGCCCATCTTCCAGCAAGTGTACAGCCCCAGAGAATGTAATTTTGAAAAGCAAAATGCATGCTTATACACAAACACGTATGTGTATTTATACCTATGTATGTATGTATATATGTATATATATATTCAAATGTCAAAAACACAGTCAACAAAGGCAGAATAAAAGAGGTGGGGATCAAAATGATGATGAGTAAATTTTGGATATCAGCAGTGAGAACAACAAACACAAAAGAGTCTCTGTAAGGCTTTTGCTTTTGTTCTCACAGAACTGGGAACAATTTTGATACTGACTTTTATATAAATGTGGATCTCTCTCTCTTTATCTCTCTCTCTCACACACACACACAGAAGAGAGAGAGAGAGAGAGAGAGAGAGAGAGAGAGAGAGAGAGAGAGAGAGAGAGAGAGAGAGACTGTAGATATGGAGGCACAGGTTTCTCCTATTTGGAGAAACACTCACCAATAGGAAGGCTGGAATGGTCACTGTGATGAGGCTGACACCAGCGCAGTTGTGTGAATTTATGGCTTTTAGTACATTTATTTTGATACAGAGAAATTAGATGTGTGTGCACTTGCAGCTCGCTAGTCACACAGTGTTCTGACCCTTCTCACTGTGAGGACTGAGAGGCGATGAGAGTCCAGGAGCACTGGGTACACTTGGCTCTGCCTTCGTTTGGATAATATTGACTTTATTTAAGCATTTGGTGAGGAAGATTATAGGAAAATAGCATGATAAAGTCCAAACATATTTGTGTCCTTTGTGAGAGTTGGAAGACAACTGGGGATCAGACCAGAAACAGGGGAAGGAAGCTCATTGCTGTCCACAGAGCCAGTGCCAGAAGCTGTAATCCACTCCATCTGGAATCCCCTTGCTTAGATACAATATGCTGAGGGAACTGGTCACCCACAAGCAACATTTCTAATAAGCTGGACATATGTGCAGAATCTTTTGTATTCTTGAAACTTGGTGAACACAGACCCAATGCGTAAACCTCTGTCTATCTTCAGATTAACAGCAGTGCACCAAAGGAAGGGAAAACAAGGTCACCTTCCTTCTCGCTGGGCAGATTCATATTCCATCCTGTTAGTTAAGATGGGTGGAAACAAGAGACCCACACATGGAAGCATTGGAAAGACTAAAACAGCAAGCGCACCATATTGCTGGCATTTTCCCTTGCCTCTCATCCCATCTGTATTGCTTAGGCTAACACAGTACTGAGCAGATGGACCATGTCCTGGAGGTCAGAGGAAAACATAACAGCTGAGCTGACAGCCAAATTGGTAGAGAAACACCCTCTTCTGAGTGTCCTTCTCTGAGAGACTGTATCTCAAACCCATTGGTATTTTAGAAATACAACTGATTTCGCTCAATCAGTCCCTTAAGGAAACATAGACGCTGAACCTGAAGCTGTCAAAATAAACAGATCCTGTTCCTAATTAACAAAAGACAAAGCCATTTTGCCCCAGTAAATTAACTTCTGTCATATTTCTTTCCTTGGACTTCCATACATTCTCAAGCGACCTCAGTAGAAGGAGGCGTGTTGCTTTTGCTTTAAGTGGTAGCGTAATGCTATGCAATGCCACCCTGGGCACCATCCATCATAGCTCTGAAGTACTCGCTTTCTTTTACTGTTTCTCCTTCACCTCTGCGCTAAGAGGATGCTCCTCAAGCAGTCCGACTCCCTCCTCTGCGATGCATGAGTAATTAAGTCATTTCCTCAGATCACGCCCTTTGACAGGCTGCCGTTTTTCACAAACTGCAGTCCGAGCTTCTTCTGCTGATCTACAAGTATTTTTCCAATCTGGTTTCCACCCTCGCCTAACAACCCTTTTTTGGTTGCTACACTATATGACACAGCCTCACAAAGGGCATTCTCAGAACCCTGAGCCTTGGCTCTTTTTCCTCTACATGAATGACTTTTCACTCTCTTCCACGAGAGTAACTTGCTGCTGTCCTAATCATTACTTCTAAGATGTTTTCTTTTGATGTACTCCACTCCATCTCACTTAACAAGAATTAATCACTCCTGTGCTGACGCATTGCACAACTACTAAAGGCTGGATCATGGAGCTTGTCTATAGATTAAGATTTTTCTGAAGAAAAGTTTTATTCTTTTAATTAAAAAATTAAAATTATAAGTATGTGCATGCACATGTGTGTGGGGTATGTGCATATGGGGTTAGAGGCATTGGTTCCTCCTAGACCTGGACTTACAGGAGGCTGTGAATTAGCCACCCCATGTCAGGGACCCTCTGCAAGAACATAAATACTCACTCTTTGTGTTGAGACATATCTCCAGCCTTGGCTTCCATTTCTTATTCTTATGGTCCATTCCTGTTTTTTTTTCTATTTAGCAGAAGTTTGATAAATATGAAGTGGATGTGTAGAACAATAGATAAATGAATTGCAAAATACCATGATGCTGTGCTATTCTGCAGGCAACACAGACAAATGTTGTCTAAACGCACAGACATGAAACTGAAACTTTTCTTGCCCTTACAGCCTGTGCCTTGGGTGGTGGATCAAGCAACTATTGCCCAGACCTTTGCTATTCATTCTCAAAGACCTCCTTGTCTGTGATTTTGAACAATATTCTGATGTGGGATTCCCCCCCTCCTGTATGCTGTGAATACCACTGGTTAATAAAGAAACTGTCTTGGGCCTGATCAAGGAATAGAGGTAGGCAGGAAAAGCTAAACTGAATGCTAGGAGAAAGAAGGAGGAGTTAGAGAAAAGCCATGGAGCTGCTGGAGACAGATGTGCTAAAACTTTGCTGTTAGGCCATGAATCCATGGTGATGCACAGATTAATGGAGATGGATTAAATTAATATGTAAGAGTTAGCCAATAAGAAGCTAGCACTAATGGACCAAGCAGTGATTTAAATAATACAGTTTCTTTGTGGTTATTCTGGGGCTAAGCAGCTGGGAACCAACAAGTGGTCTCCATGCAACAATACTCATGTCACCCCAATTGCCATACAGAAATTCCAACTTTTAGTAAATCTGTCTGTGGTGATGGCACTGCTAAAAGAGTCAACACTGAATGAGCTTGTAAATGTGAGTCCTTTATCTGACAGGATTAATAACTTTCTACAAAAGGGGACCAGTGGCTTGTCCTATCCTCTGCCTCTCTGCACCATGGGAGAAGCTTCCAGGTGTGAGAAAGTAGCCTCCTGTGGTTTAAGATTCCTGCCATTCCATTTTTTTTTGGCAGCTCGAGCAACTTACCCTAGAAACCAGTGATGGTCTCTTCCTCAGCTCATGCTTCAGACGGCTAGCTGAGGAACTCTGGAACCAATGTCCGTGAGTAGGCAGTGGCACTACATAACAACTCTGGTGTCCGGTGGTGCAGAAGACTTGTCTGTTCAGTCAATCATGTTTTAAATAAATGCTGATTGGCCAGGTAGGAAGTATAGGTGGGTCAACCAGACAGGAAGTAGAGGCAGGGCGAGGAGAAAGTCTGGGAAGCAGGAAGCTTCCCTGGCATTTCTGCGCAGACCACCAAGGAAGCAGGATGTGTCCCTGTCCCAGCTGAGAAAAGGTACTGGCCATGTGGCTGACAATGGGTTAATATAAGTTATGGGTGCTGGTAGGAAGACTGAGCTAATGGGCCAATCAGTGTATAACTTAATGTAGACTTTGTGTGTGATTTTCTTTGGGGCTTGCTGGCTGTGGGGTACCAGGCGGGACAGTAACCCCAACAAGCAGGCCCTCATGTTATATCACGGCAAGCCTCAGCTTCCTACCAGTCTTCCCCATGGCCTGCCACCTTGGAATCACCTCCTGGTTCCGAGTCTCATCGTCAGGTAAAACTCCTTTCATCTTTCCACGCTGTCAGTTCAAAGATCATCCACAGCCAGTCATAGGTGAGGGCCTGGATGCTAGTTCTGTGCCAAGAGCTTCAGACACTGACATAGAGACAGCCCAAGCCCTGCTCTGACAGCTCTCACCTGCCCCGTGTCTGTTTCTATCCCATAATAAATGAGAGCATTGCTCCTGTGTGGCAGGTGCAGTCCAGTGCTGGGGACTGACAAGGATTTTTGAATTCCCAGTAGTGGGTTTCTCCACCGACACAGTAAGCCAAACCAAGCTGAATGAAAAGGTAAAGGACCAGGTTTAATGAGCAAAGCACTCCAGGGTGATGTTGGGGGAAGGAAGGAGGAGCAGGCAGGTCTATGAACTGGAGCTTAAACACCCTGTAGGTGTGGTCTTGTGCAGCTCCAGGGGAGGAGATGCCACTTGGCCAGCTTTCTGAGGGGCAGGGTTTGAAGAAGGAGGGGGAGGCTGAGGTGAAGCTTCCAGTGAACCAGGGAGTCTGTGGAGAATGTTTCCTAGGGACTCATTTGCTGCTTATCAAGAAAAGGCTCAGTATACTGAGGAACACACAGCAATACCATACAGCAGGTGATGTCCCTGTGGTTTCTGACAAAATGACACATGAAGACACATGCTGGATTAGCTCCTCCATCTTCCGGAAAAACCAAAGCAAAAACAAAAATAAAAACTGCACCCTGCAACCTATGGGGAAGGGAAAACAGGCCGAGCTGTGCTTTGTAGAAGAAAATGTAATCCAATGACTAAGTGAGCCTGTTACTCAGCAGAACAAAGTATGACTGTAAACAATGAAGCAATACATCTATGGGAACAGATTTAGAAATCCCAAGGCACCTCAAGAAAGATGTCATGCAGAAACCATCCCTGTCCATGGTTCTGAAAGCGGTGGGGGGGAGACTAAAGGTCTTTGCTGATTACCCACAGCATCCCAACCTTCCCACAAGGGCCTGCGTGAGAAAGCAGGAAGGAATGGCAATGAGGCCTCAAAAGGGCATTTACTGAGCTCTTAAATGAGTGCCAGCTTGCCTCCATGATTTTGCTTCCCCCGGGAAGGGGATGAGTATAAGGCATAGCCAGGTGATCTATTATAGTGGAGACCCGTGGGGTGCTGTGTACGCAGTGGGCAAGGCACTGGCCTGGTGTTGGCTGTTCAGTCCTTATATCTGCATTTCTCTCTTCTATGTGCTTCCTTCTGGAGGCCTTTGATAACCTCTCCAACTGCTTGCTAGATATTGATTGCAGAGGGGAAAAGCTCTGTTGTGCTCTAAAATGGAAAACAGACTTACATCTGTGTTGTTATTAGATCTGTTCTTGTTCCCACAATGTGCTTAGCTACCAAGCCATACCTTCCCCACCCTCAGAATTCTGTTCATCTGGCTTTGTCACCATGGATCTGCCCCAGGTAAACTCCATACTACTTGACACATGTCAATTGCTTCACAATCTTTCCCACACTCATTTATAAATAGAGCTTGCTTCTGTTCTGAATGGTGCTTCCATTTTCATTTCCTGTTGCTGGTTCTTTACCCCCTGTGTGGATACTTACCTTTCCTTGGTTGACAACAGCATTAAAGTGAGAATGTCCACAATATGATGATTTATTGAGGTTTAACTATGGGACTCTCTCATGTCACAAAAGTTAGAAACAAGTACTTTTGTTGAAACATCTGATAATCCTCTGAGTTAGAAATTTTAAATTTTGTTTTCATTGAAAACTAATATGTCAATGCATTCACCTTATAAATTTCTTTTGGAAAGTCTTGCTCTATACACAAAGTTAACATGCCCCTTCACTTCCTCGTGATTACCGTTGACAACAGTGGGGTGTGTTGCTATCCAGATTTATGTGACTATGTATGTAGGAGGATTCAAAAATGATTTCCTGCCTCATTTTACAACACGTTTTAGAGCTGACATGAGAAAGGTCGGCTTGTCTTTATATCACAAGGTGTAGAAAGAGAGGCATGGAAGGGTTCACAAACTTTATCCTAGCTTGAAGTAGTTTTCACTGGCAATATTCTTTCCTCGTTCCTCCTCACCCCTTGCCTCTTAACTACTTCCCAGGATGAACCCTATCCCAGGTCTCTTCAAGCAGATTTGATCACGCTACAATTGTTCCTATGTTACCCAGAGGAGCCATGTACCTTGTCAGTGACTTAAGGAGAACACTAAATCTGGCTGCAACATTAAAACGAGGCTACAGTGTGTTCTACTGACTGAAGAACAGACAGCACAGTAGAGGCTTTGAGATAATGTGGGGCAGATAAGATGACCCAATATTTTGTTTTTATTTCTAAATAGAAAGTGTGTGTATGTATGGGTGGAAGATGTGTGAGAGAGGACAACTTGGCCTGGAACTGTCTATCCTCCTGCCTCAGCCTTCTGATTTCTGTGTTACAGGCATTTGCCATCATACCCATCTTTACCTCTCATTTTTAAAAAACATTTATGGATAGTTGTCAAACCAGTGACCCCCTCCTTTATACATTCTGAGCTTTATGTTTTCTTTAAGATATTAGACACTTATTTTTTTTTCCATAGGTCTTTGATCATGAGACTTTCCCAGGAAGTAGAGTCTCTCTTCTTTTTCTCTGTTATCATTTACTGCTATGGTTGCTCTGGTCATCTCATCAGTGAATCTGTGATTTCTCAGTTAGCTAGAATTGGAGCATTGCATTGTCAGTGAGGCACGCTTTTCTTCCCTTGTCACGCTGTGTCCTTATTCATGAGCATAACCTAGTGACTGTCCAGACTCCAGTGCCTCATCCCTCATCCCTCATTCTGCCCTGATGCTGTGCTGCACTTTTCTGCTAACCATTGCTTTTGCCAAACCAGTCTCAAAAGCAAAGTCTGGGATGACTGTCTACCCAAATTAAGCTCACATGGGTCAGAACTATTTACTCCTTCCTCCTGTGGGCACCTGTCTGTGCTAACACAACTATCAGATTTATCAGACAAATTCCAATTTCTGGGGTTTATTTAGAATTTTTTTTAAAAAGTCATTCTTAGTTACAGTAACAGTCCCCAATTTCAGTTTTCAAGCTAGTGTCCTCAGAGGTTTGGTTTTGTTGTCTCTTTCTGGTCTCCACTGCTGCCAATAAGAACCTTTGCCTGTTCCGTGAATATTCAATACGTCTTTCTGCTGCCAGTCTTCAATCATGTTCTGCTCACCTAGGCAGCACTCTGTGTTTTCCTTCTGATGAAGTGGAAAATGACTGACTGTGATATCTGTCATCCTTGGCTGCTACTAGTACATCTTGTACCTTTCTAGGACGTACAAGAGAGTGTCCCTGCTGGAAGGACAAATGATGTAATGGCACAGTTTTCCCCACACCGTCATTTCTCTGCTGGGGTACTTGGCTTGGTATACTTCAAACTCTGATTTTAGTCCCCACTTTCACTTTCCTTCAGTGTCTCTGTGCAGAACACACACAAACAGATACACACAGAGAGACAGTCAGACACACACACAAAGACACACACACACACACACACACACACACACACACACCCTGTACATGGCATAAAGCAACTGTATTAAATCCATCACCTTGGGGACAATTTGGTTGACCTGACTGGTGAGGATAATGTGTTTGTCTTTCAGTCTTCCTTTAGCTTACTACCATTCGACCCAAAGTGGGTCATTCCAAGGGAACTGACCATCACAGCCTCTCAGCTGAAGGGAATGTATGTGATGCAAGCATCAAATTGAATTTTTGATTATCTTCTGCCTTTCTTTCTGCAGATTTCTGGAGTAGAATTTGGTTTTACTAATAAAGAAATTTCCTAAAGATTGAGAATATGTTTTAATATGCTTAAAACAAAGCTAAGTAAATATTTTTATGTAGCTAAATCCAAATTTCCATTAAATTTAAGACATATAATTTTCCACATATAATTATCAAGGGAAAAGTCTGTTGAATTATTTGCTACTCAGTACATATTTAAAGTAGGAGAGTCAAGATAAATATATTGACTAAGATATTCCTAAGATTAACAGATTCTACTTTTAATAACCTTTCAACCTGATTATTTTAAATTTTTAATTATATCTTGTTTATTTGGTGTGTGAGGGTATGTGAGTTTGTGTGCCATTTCATGCATGTGGAAGTCACAGGACAACTGTGTGAGTCAATTCTCTTCTACCATGAGTGTTCCAGGGATGGAAAGCACACCCTTAGGCTGGGTACCAAGCTCCATTACAGACTGAGTCATCTCACCAGGCACTAACTGGATTGTTGATGCTTGTGATTTCCAGTGACGGTCCCACTCTCTGGCTAAGCAAAAGAGCAGCACAGTAAAGCTTCACTATCATTTGACAGGCTTTCCTTCAAGTACCAGATAAATACTTTGTGAGTTTTGAAACTAGATCTTTCATAGTCTTATAATAGAAAGGCAATCTCAATAGTTAGGGTTCGGGTTCATTCTCCTCAAGTTTGTCCAGGGGTTCTGTAGTTAGTGATGGGAGACTGTACTCATTCAGCTTTATTCCCACACTACCAAAGAAGATCAAATATGAGTAGGTAATCACCCTTTTGCCATCACTGACATCCACCTGGCAGCAATAAAAGACACCATGGTTTTCCAGACTCATTCTTACTTTAGATGTGTGACTAGGTAGAACAAACACATGTTAATTTGTTAAATCAGTGTATTTCAGTAGATTAAGTGTTTTTTAATTTTTCTAATGAAATCAATTGTATGTATCAAGCAGCATTGTTACGTAAAAAGAAGACTGGGGATTTGTCTCAGGAGTTCTGGTCCGGGTTTTGTGATGATATCATTTTCATTTTACCAGGCTGCATCCCACAGTCATGACGTGGAGGATAAGGGAGCTTCACTACCAATTACCAGGGCATTCGAAAGCAACAAAACTCAACTTTGAAATCATTAGTCCAGATTCTCATGCAAGAGAAAAATCCCTTGGACCACAACTCTGCCTGGAGATTTGAATTCATCTGATGAAATCTGGCACAAACCCTGTGTGGCAGAGCCCATAAGGGGATGATAATGTGTAATCCTTATTCATATGAGAAGAAACTGTCCATATGTAAAGTCTCTGAGGCTTGGCGAGAAGGTAATCACAGAGATTAACCCAAGAGTTCATTTGTACACAAAGAGCTAGATCCTTGGAGATTTCAAGTATTTTTTTCCCTCCAGAATACTGACAAAAGAACCAGAGACATTGTGCTGGAAGGAAATTAGATTGCAAAATAGTTAATCCTCCCCAAATTGAGATCTGTAAAGAATTTATGCATGGAGCCTGAATTATACACAGCTGAGCCAAGTGACTCAGTCCATTTTGAAAAAAAAATCACATTTTAATTAAATGCGATGGGAGAAAAGAGGAGCGATGTTATCTGGCTTTCAAAGACATATAGAACCACTGTAAATGTAATAGGCAAGTAATGTTATTTGCACTTTCTTGTTCTGCAGTCAAATCATGCAATATAAGCCTACTTATTGTTTTTTATGGTCCTTTATTCTCTGTCTAATGTAGCTAGTTCAAAAAAAAAAAAAACGGCACCAGTTTTTTCTTTTCTTTTTTTCCCAAAGGAAATCAAATGCTAAGGAAGGGGCATAACAATGAAGAATGACGGCCGGAAGATTGCATGTTTCGCTGTTTCTTTTCTTTTTCACTTTAAACAAATAAACAATTGGAATCATTGAGAGGTACTGGGCTTCAGGGGAGAACGGGTTCACAATATCCGGGGTTCAATAACTCAGAGACCTGTCGTGTGTCACTTAAATATGATGAGAGATGAAAACTCCTGAGCACAGTTCACCTGGAAGCCATTCGGTAACGAGAGCCATTACCATAGAGTGGAACAGGGAGGGTAGGGATCTAGGACCTCGATAGGGAGGTAAAGAATAGGAAACTGGACAAACGGGCTTCATGTCCAGGCTTGTGAGAAATGGTGTCCTATACCAGATATTTCCAATGCTCAAAGGAATGCCAAATTATACATAAACCACCGTGGCTGTAGTTAGTCATAGGTGGGAAGTCAGTCACTGTGCTAGACTACTCAAGTAAGTTTAAAGTGTTGAATTTGGCATCATGTGATCCCCCACCAAGAGATGCAAAAAGCCACCTTGCCTGAAGGGCCAAGGAGCTTATGGTGGTAGATGCAGCTGGCAATCTGCTCTTGGGCTAGCCCATCGCTCCCAGTTTGCTAACCTTGTCTACGGAGCTTTCTTTTCGCTGTACAGATCACGGGGAAAGGGAGAGAAAATCCTCTTTGAATCAGTGCCTCCATTTTTGGACAGTATCAGAAGTGAGTTGGAATTGACTTTTCCTCCCTTGAGCTTATAATCATGCATGAGTCTGATAAACAGCCCAGACCTCAACAAGACCCAGATCTTGAGATCGGGGCACACTGTAGAACCGAATCTTCTCATGATCACCTTGTTTAGTGGTGACTTCTCTAGTATTAAGAAGAAGCTGGACATCTAGGACAACTTTCTCCACCCTATTTTGTATGTCTTACTTGAATTTATTTATTTATTTATTATTGCTTTATAAATAATACCATTCAAAATTTCCACTTCCTCCCCTCCTCGCATTTTCCTCCTGCTCTCCCCTCCCCCTCCTTCCCCTCCAGTCCTAAGAGAGGGCAGGGTACCCTGCCCTGTGGGAAGTCTGAGGCCCTTCCCCCTCCATCCAGGCTTAGGAAGGTATGCATTTAAATATACTAGGATCTCAAAAACCAGTACATTCAGTAGAGGTAAATCCCAGTGCCATTATCATTGGCTTCTCAGTCTGCCACAATTGTCAGCCACATTCAGAGGGTCCAGTTTGGTCCCATGCTCGTTCAGTCCCAGTCCAGCTGGCTTTGGTGAGCTACCATTAGATCACACACACTGTGGGTGGACCTCAGTGGGTGGACCAACCCCTCGCAGTCCTGACTTCTTTGCTCATATTCTCCCTCCTTCTGCTCTTCATCTGGACCTTGGGAGCTCAGTCCAGTGCTCGGATGTGGGTCAGACAATAAGAGCAACAATGAATAAATGGGACCTCCTGAAACTGAGAAGCTTCTGTAAAACAAAGGACACAGTCATTAAGATAACAAGGCAACCTACTGAATGGGAGATCTTCACCAACCCCACATCTGACAAAAATCTGATCTCCAAAATGTATAAATAACTCAAGAAACTAGACATTAAAAGTCTTACTTGAATTTTAAGAACCTTTCCTCTCAGCTTTAAAGGGGCTGGGATGCCATTATAGTCTATTTCGCTGAATGCTTCTGAAAAATCCATCATTAACCAGCTACTTCGGTATAATTTCCTTAATCCAAGATTCATTGGGGCAGTTTAGAAATTATCAGATAAATGTTATCCCTACCTTTGAGGTGGGCACCGTAGGCAACTCTCTGTGGAAGATTTATGCTGAAGGGCTATATGTTGTCTTGACTTTGATTAATTTTTATCAACCAGAACAAGAAACTCCTTCCCATGGCATCATGTATATGAACTTCATACATGACTCATCTCTCTATTTTTGTCCTAACCCACCAATCTCGAGATGTTTTAAAAAATATTCATGGGATAAGCAATAAATACAGGCGATTTCCTTATGTGAGATTTCTGTGACTCTACGTTGCAGAAAAACCCCTGTGTGCAATCAGAAACTGTACAAGATTGACATCGGTTTCCAGCCTTCCTGAGACTAGGTAAGAATAGCAACCACTACCACTGTCTTGTGCCATGGGGAATTTTTGATCAGAATAAACCAAATCATGGTTTGAAAATGACATTTCACACAGATAATAGAAAACTAGACAACGGTGACACAGCATCCAAGGGACAGCAGCAGGGCCCTAATCTCCGGGGCATATTCTATTTCCTGTCTGAGATTTTCAAACAAATAAGAATAAAAGTGACATTTTCATATCTAAATGGCAAAACCCAGGTGAACTGTGTGAGCAATCAAGACAGAAAGGACTGACTTTTAATTCATAAAGACAGACATGTTGTAATAAACTACAAGGGTCCTTTCAGTGAGTCTGGAAAAAATGTTAACTCTCAGAAGAACAAATAGATATCAAAGCTTTTCATTTCACTCTTTCAATTTCTGGCATTAACATTTATAGTAAGAAAGAGGGAGGGAGGGAGGAAGAGAGAGAGAGAGAGAAAGAGAGAGAGAGAGAGAGAGAGAGAGAGAGAGAGGGAAAGAAAAGGGTTTGTTAAAACAGAGAGGGGTTAGTTTTTAAAACTATCTCAACTATCTCCAAATGATAGGTGGTTTCAATCTCTTGGGCATATTTGTGGTCAGGAATTGTTTTCCTACGCTCAAGGGGAGGCAAACTGACATATGGCTCCCTCTTGCTCCTCCGGGTCCATTGTCTGACTCTTTTCCCTCTAAAAAGCTGCTTCTGTGGATGTCTTTGCCTCTGCTTCTTCTGGGACCCAACAGATGAATTGGACACTGCCCAGGTTCCCAAGCATCTCCCCGGTGTACAATAAGGAGACCCGGTCAGAAAGAACATTGTATTGCACATCAGAACCAGGGCTCTTTCCAACCCTTCAGTGCCCACATGTGGCACCTTGGAAATTCCTTACTCATAAAACAAAAGGTTGGGCTAGACCGGTGCTCATCTTTCACCCACCTGAATAATAATTCAGATCAGTCAAGAAAGAAAATGACCAATCCTTTCTTTACATTTGTAGAAATTGCATATTTAATGTTTAACTGTGAACTTCAATGACATAGATGTTAAATACATATTTGAAAGCTTTTGTTTTGCATGCTCATATTTTAACACATTTACTAGTGGATGCTTGGATGTTTCCATATAAAATTTTAGAACACAGAATAGAGGTAAACCCATATTTTTTTCCACCAGCTTAATTCTTGATGGGTCTACATGGTGCTTGAGGAAACCAGAATTGAATATCAGTTTTCACCACTGAAACTTTAACTCAAGGAAAATGGCAGAAATAAACTAACGAACCAGGCAGTCCCACATTCAATAGGACTAGAAACTGTAAAAAAAAAAGGGGGGGGCTCTAAAAGCTGATGTTAATATACTGGACATCAGCAAGCAAAGGGCACTGATTCCCGAGTGACCAGAAGCAACAGAGGGAGCCCACTGTACACACCTTCTCATAACAGTAAGCTTCCAGGAGACAGCTCAGTGAGGGGAACCTCAGGAGGAACAAGCAATCCCCCTGCACAGGGCAGGCAGAAAGGTACATCACACAGCCAAAAACCAGCCTGAATTTCTGAACTAAAGTGTCAAAAGAAAGAGATCTACACAGGAAGACTATAGCACAGCACTCTGTGTCAGGAGGGGACAAAATCTATAAAACTCTCTGTATCTCAGAGGTATGTTCAAGCTTCAGAAATGTATCCGTTTGTTTGATCCTTAAGAGCCTTGCTCTAAAACTCTGCCTTATGCAGCTTAAGTAAGCTTAAAAGCAAGACTGGGAAGGATCACATTATCTCCAAATGACTTAACCACATCCTAGAACAAAGTTTGAGTATATTGTTGGGAATACAAATGTTTCAATAACCCCAAAGCAAAAAATCTCAGGGTGCAATTTCTAATAACAATTTCTGGATGTGGAAAGTAGCAGGAAAATAAAATCTCTATGAAAGTGAAGATCAATCAATAGTAACTGCCCCAGGAATGACACAGATGAAAGAATTTGTGTGAAAAAAATGCTTGAACTGTTATGAGTGCAACAGAATTTGTAAACAATGAGCCTTGCAATAAATATTTGGACATTCTAAAAACTTCCTAGTCAAAGCTGTAGAGAAAGACCCTATTCAGAGAAAATACAGACTGAACTCTTAAAATTCACAATGATTGTGAACACTAAGTTAGTGAACACTTTACAATATGAGAAATTCAGGGAACGCCTCGCACATCTGCTCTGTGCTCAGCCCCTTCTTTCCTTCCTCACTGTGAGACCCCAGTTCCTGGAATGATGCCATTTACACACAGGGTACCTAAATGGAGAATCATCTCATTTAACTCAGTCTAGAAACTCCCTCATAGGCATGCCCAGAGATGTGTCTCCCAGTGTTCCTAGACTCTATCAAGTTGCTACTTAATATTAACTTTCAAAGTAATTTATATCTGGGCTATAAAAGAAGAATCATTATGATTTATTCAAGTTTTTCAAAGTATCTTCCTTTGTCACAGTGCAGTTCATGGGAAATTAGCTTTACAAAGACACCTGCAAAACCCTCGAATTATGGAAATTATATAAAGTATTCTAAATTATGTTGATAGAGATGACTTTTCGAATATTTTGTGTAGCTTGAAAGTTAAACCCAAATATGAACATGTACCCGCCACACAGGGTGACAGAAGAGAATTTATGGAACAAAATGCTTAACCTAAAAAAATATATGAAATAAGCAACTTTGCTTCTATTTTTAGAAGAAGGGTTGGTATATAGGGCAGTGGTAGAGCCTTTGCCCAGCTGTGGAAAGCCCTCTCCAGATGCTGGTCTCCACCCCCCAGCATTGAGAAGAAGAGATGGGAAAGGTTGACTATAACACAGCTCGGCTAGAACCCAATGTGGGCAGAAGAAGCTAGAAGATAAATACAGTCACAAGAGAAAGCAATGGGACAGAAGACAGCAGCTCTAGAGGAATAAACCAAATTGTGGCTTTGGAGATCTGTTACGTCCCAGAAGTTCTAGCCAAGCAAATCAGGCAAAAATGTACTACGTGATGTGATGTCAGTGTCAAATAAAATATCAGAGCCACATACGCAGTGTTCACTGAGTGAAAGAGTGAACCAAGTGAATGACTTTCTACTGTCTTCTAGAACTGAGGCATAATGGATAAATTACTGTAACTATGCCAGCTGTCAAGAATCACAAAAGAAGGAAGATCTAACACAAATGCCCCCTTGCCCATTCAGTAATCTGAAGTTCAAGTAAAACATCTATGCTTAAGGAAAGGTCCCAGGCCAAGATGTTCTCAGTAACGAATTCTGTCAAATAGTGAAGTAAACACTGAAACTTACTATAAACATCTCCTGTCAGAAGATTGAAACATTGAAACAATGTTTCCTATTGCATTCTATGAAGCTAGTGTTACCACAGTGCAAAGTCTACAAAGGGCCTTGGAAGATACAAAACTTCTTACTTCCCAGAAGATGAAACAAAGTAATATATAAAATAACAAAGCATTGAAGTCAGTTGGAGATTACCTCTTTAACACCAAGTCAGTTCCACAAACCTAGTGACCTGAGTTTGATACCTGGGACTCACAGGATGCAAGGAGAGAGCTGACTCCCTCAAGCTGTCCCCTGGCCTTCACACACACATGCTTCCTAGGCGCAAATAAATAAAGGTAATAGAAATTAGTCCAACAGTTGAAAGTTAATATAATTAACCTTAATACACACATGTGGACATGTACACACTCATATACCCTGTTTCTGCATGTATCATCTGAACACATGTTTCAATCTATGGCAGTTAAGAAAACCTGTATTTAAGATCAATGAAAAAGTCAAAAGTTTTTTTTAATGTTTTCTTCTTATTCCTGTATTTAATATTTACAATTTATTCAGAAAATTGGAATCAATCTACCTTAAGACCCAACAATAACACTCTTAGTCATATACCCAGAGGATGCTCAATCATACCACAAGGACAGCTGCTCAACTATGTTCATAGCAGTATTATTCATAATAGCTTAAAACTGGAAGTAATCTAGATATCCCTCAGCTGAAGAATGGCTTAAGAAAATGTGTACATTTACGCAATAAAGTATTATTCAGCTGGAAAAAAGCAATGATGTAACTAGAGGTTTCTCTTCCATCTACCAGTTCATGAATGACCACTCTGAGGCTTAATATTAATTATAAATGTTTGGTTGATAGCTCAGGCTTATTACTAGTCAGCTCTTAAATTTAAATTAACCATTTTCTGTTAATCTGTGTATTGTCATGTGGCCTGTGGCTTACTGCTGTTGCTCTGGCATATTGCTCCTTGGGTGCCTTGGATGGCACCTTTCAGTCTCCGCCCTTCTTCTCCTGCATCTCTGCTTAGATTTCCTGCCTTGCCATAGGCCAAAGCAGTTTTATTTATCAATCAATGAGAGCAACACATATTCACAACATACAGAAAGATATCCCACATAATTTCCCTTTTTCTGTGTAATCAAAAAAGAAGGTTTTAACTTTAACATAGTAAAATTATGTATAACAAAATGGCTATCAAGCAAGATACAAGTAGTCCAATTGTATTTAACAAAATTAAAAAAATTAATCTATCATCTATGCTATCTTTGTGAGTCTGAAGCTTCATATCTAATTTGTCTTTTATCATAATTAAGGAAAACTATAAATTATAACTATTTATTCTTCAACTCCATCCAAGACCCCAGAAGGATATAATATTACATGAGTAAACAGAAGCGCTTTGCACAAAACTCTTGAAATGACAGAGACATCTGGCTACCTAAACAGTCATCCAAAGTTCTTTTGTAATGTTAGGCCCCTAGTATCTTCAGCCTACAGGCTCATAATATCTGCCAGACTTTTCAATGAAGCAGATAATTTGAAAAACTGCTCTGCCTATATTGGCAGTTTGTCAGTCACTTTCCTCTGTGTCCTGCAGAATTTTGGCAGTTTCTTTTGTGAAATGGGAACCCTGAAGGATCATCCCACTTTGTTTTGACAAAGTGGTCATTTTTGGGGGGTCCTGCATATTCAGTTCATAGAACAGACTATCAAACGGTACAGGCAAGAGCAGTTTCTTGCACAAATGGCTAGCCTTGCCACATTGAAAGCAAACTCCATAACAAGTTTCTTTGATCCTCTTTGGAGTAATTGATGCTGCTGGGAGCAGATGCATCTTATGTGGAGAAAAATCTAAGTTAAAACATCTACTTTAAAACATTTTAAATGACATATTCTGTAGGTCTTTGAAGTGTTTCAAGATTACCTATCTATCTGAAATATACCTCTGTATTACCTTGAAAACCTAAGTAACATGACTATAAGGTCCAGAGATATAGGTGACTATTAGCCTGTGTTATTTTATCCTGAATAGCTTTTTAAGGACTAAAATTTTATATTGCATAATTAAGCAAGCTATATAGGTATGAGTTGTATACAACAAGAATAGAAACATATATACAGTATAACAAGATTAACTTTAAATTTGCATCATTTTACCAAAATCCACACCAGTGCAAAATATTTGAGGTTAATAGTGTTCTTTTTACCCTATATTTCTATATTCCCACCAAATAATCAAAGACCATACATACTGTCCAGGTTTTGGGAATGTGGTCATTGTTTTCTCCAAACTGCTTGCTGCAGTCTATGGGCAAAGTATCTTACATAACTAAGGAGACGTATAATTATAACTGTCTAGTCTTCAACTCCATCAAAGACCACAAAAGGATATGATATTACATGAGTCCCTGATAAAATTTTGAGATAATGACCAAGCCCTGGGAGGAACAGGGATGATATCGTCGGTCAAAGTTCAGGAGGTCTCCCTTGGTCAAAGTTGGTCCATCTTAACCTGGAATGAATCCATAACCTCTTTTTTCCTATGGAAACAAAAGCAAAACCACTTCTCCACAGCTATGCACTTCTTAAATTGCATTTTATAAATGTTTTTTTTTTGACTTCTGAATTAAAGTTAAGGCATTTAAAAATTATTTAAGTTTGTATATTTAATTAGTCTCTCCATCAATCCCATGTCTCCAGCAGCTGTCTCTTGCCCATCCACCATCAAAGTTTTCAAAACGAATACAATAGCATATAGAATCCAGACTGTTTGTGTATTTCCCATCTTTACACGAATTTTTCTTTTATATTACTTTTATATTATATATTACTGTCTTTTTTAAGACTTTGTTTTATTTTTTTAAAACTATTTATTTCTATAACTGCCCTATCCATTTTCTTATCTTTCTTAATCCTTCACACATTGTAAAACACACTGAAATCTGTTTAGAGGTTTTTCCATCTGGACCTCTTTAGCCTTTTTTTCTTCTTTGTCTATATGAGAAAGAACTAAATCTGACACACAGCATGCTATGTAGTTTGGAGATGCCTCTGTATACCATGGTGGGAATCCATACCATGTTGGTGCTCAAGCCCACATACCATGGGGTCTCTTTACTGCCACCCGCATGAGAGACACAACTAAGAAGCTTCTTTTTCTCTGTTTATGTGTTAGAGAACACTTTTTTAAAAAAAAGTTTTCTTAGACCTTTCTTCTGAAAATTTGAGGGCCCCACATTATTACAACATTTGTAACTGGAGGTTTCTCTCCTGTCTACCAGTTCCCTAATAGCCATTCTGAGGCTTAATATTAATTATAAATGTTTGACTGATGGCTCAGGCTTATTACTAGCTAGCTCTCGCACTTAAACTAACCCATGCCTTACTGGTAGTGCTCTGACATATTGTTCCTTGGGCGGCTGGCTGGTGTCTCCCAGACTCTGCCCTTCTTCTCCTGCATCTATGCTCAGATTTCCTGCCCAGTTCTACCTTGCCTTGCCAGAGCAGCTTTGCAACCAGTGAGAATAACACATATTCACAGTATACAGAATGACATCTTGCAGCACAAATGACATCATGAAATTTGCAGGCAAATGGATGGAAGTAGAAAAAAAAATCATTCTAAGTGAGGTAACCCAGACCCAGAAAGACAAACACTGTACATACTTACTCATAAGCAGATATGAGATGTAAAGCAAAGGATAACCAGGCTACAATCCACATCTCCAGAGAAGTTTGATAACAAGGATGATGCATGGATAGCCCTAGGAAGGAGAAATGGATGAGATCTCCTGGGTGAACTGGGGGTAGAGGGATTAGTAGAGGGGATAAGAACATGAGGGAGCAGAATGGTTGAGTTGGGAGAAGGACAGAGTGGGAGAGCAATGAAAGAGATACCTTGATAGAGGGAGCCATTGTGGGGTCAGGGCAAACCTGGTGCTAGGAAAATTCCCAGGAGTCCACAAGGATGACCCAAGCTAAGACTCCTAACAATAGTGGAGGGGAGAGGATGCCTGAACTGGCCTTCCCCTGGAATCAGATTGGTGACTACCCTAAATTGTCATCATAGACCCTTCATCCAGTAACTGTTGGAAGCAGATGCGGAGATCCACAGCCAAGCACCAGGCTGAGCTCCAGTAGTTCAGCAGAGAGGGAGATTGTGATGGGGAAATCTGCAGAGACAGCTGACCAGAGCTCATGAGAATTCACAGATTCTCGACCCACGGCTGGGGAGTCTCCATGGAAGTGAACTCCTCCCTTTACATGTGAGTGACAGTTGTGTAGCTTGGTCTGTTTAAGGAAACCTTGGCCTTTGGACCAAAATCTGTGTCCGGTGTGTGAGCTGGCCTTTTGGAGCCCGTTCTCTATGGTGGGATGTTTTGCCCACCCTTGATGCAGGGGTGGAGGGGCGTGGTCTTACATCCGCTTTATGTGCCAGGCTTCGCTGACTCCCCACGGGAGGCCTTATCTTTTCTGAGGAGTAGATGGTGGGTGTACTAGGAGAGAGGGGGAATGGGAAGAGGAGAGGTATGGGGAACTGTGGTTGGTATGTGACATGAATAAAACATTTTAAATAAATAAACAAACAAAAAATAGAAGAAGACACTTCTTAGCCTATGGGATAAGATTTTCTGCTTACATATGTGAGAAAGAATTTGAGTATAGGTACATTAAGAAAGCTTACAATTTTACAGTCTACAGTGAAACAATCAAACTCTTCAACAAAGAACCAGGGAAAGTTTCCAATAAATACTTCATCTAAGAAGGTAAATGAAAGGCAAATGAGTGCAAGTTAAGATGTTTAATTTCAACAACCAGGAAGAAATGCAAAATAAAGTGATAAGTGCTCAAACAAAGGGGCCAGAAGAAGAAAACTAGCAGTAGAACAACATTGTTTTTTTTTTTCTGTTTTAGAAAAAGATGGATCCCTGAAACTGATTCCCACTGTTGGCTGGGATTGCATATCCCAGCAATTACTTCAGGTGCAATTACTTCAGGAAGTAAGAATTTATTTACAATATAAGGCATGTACACAGCTTCTGGGCCAGTTATTAATAATCTATTACTATCCTTTCACTACAACTTTTTTTTTTGTACTAGTGTGTTGTTCCTAAAAGCGCAATGGGCAGCATCCTACATCCTGCACCAGTGTCCATGAGCACCAGTGAGTCGGTGAACAAATCACAGAACACTTATAACAGTTACTACGACTTAGTGATGAAAAGGAATGGGTAAAGCCATGTGTGGATCTCAAAATAACTATAAGAAAATGATCCAGAAAATTTTAAAGTTTATCATATATACCCTGCTTCTATGAAATCTAAGAGAATCAGGTAATCTACAGTGACAAAAGCAAACTAATGGTTGCCCTGTGGTGGAAATGGCTGGGAGGACAAAAATGAGGTGGTGCAAACTTGTGAGTGCTGAGCCGGATAGTTTCATTAACTGCTGTGTGATCATTTCATAATTGAATGTTAGTCCGGAAATCGTCGGGTTATGTCATTTAGTGTTTGCCACTTATTACCAATTATACCTCAACAATCCTGCACATTTAGTAGATACATAAATGAGGAAGAGGAGGGGAGGGAGCGTGGGGGGGGGACACACAAGCACAGAGAGAGACAGAGGAAGGGAATAATTTAGGGAGAGAGATTCTTGGATATTGGTACACACCATTATTTTGTTCAGGACTTAATTTACAGTGCCTATGATTCAGGGCACAAAAAAATCAAATACTCAAGTCTATGAACCTGAGAATCTTTGTAATTTCTAAAGTTAGTTAATAAAATCCGGTTGGTACACCTGCCAAAACCTGGGGTTTTCCTTCTTCTAGAGTACAGAAGCAGTCTAGAACTATTTTCTTTTCCTTAAGCTGATGGGAGGATGCTAAGCTCTTCCTCTTCTGTCTCAGTCAGAAGAAAAGTTGAAGTCACATTTCCAGATATTGTTGAAACCTGTGCAAAGTGTGTGAACATCCCTAAGAGAGGACACAGGAGGGATCCCAGCAGAAAGAGGGGCCTGGGAGATGGCTAGGTAGGAAAAGTTCTTGCTGGGCAATTGGGTTGGCCTGAACTTGAATCAAGAACTCACATAAACATGGGCATAGTATGGCACACACAAAGTTGGGCATGGTATTTTACATGTAAAGCTGGGCACGGTATTGCACATGAAAAGCTTAGAATGGTATTGCACATGTAAATATGGGCATGGTATTGCACATGAAAACATGGGCATGGTATTGCACATGTAAACCTGGGCATGGTATTGCACATGTAAATCTGGGCATGGTATTGCACATGAAAACATGGGCATGGTATTGCATATGAAAAGATGGGCCTGGTATTGCACATGAAAAGCTGAGCATAGTATTGCACAGGTAAAGCTGGGCATGGTATTGTGCATGAAAAGCTGGGCATGGTATTGCACATGTAAATCTTGACATGGTATTGCACATGTAAAGTTGGACATGGTATTGCACATGTAGAGCTGGGCATGGTACTGTACATCAGTGCTCTTCATGACAGGAGGTGTGGGAAGAAGAATCTTTGGAAGCTCATCATGTAGCCTGCTGTAGCCAGAAGCAAACAAGTAGAAGGTGAAGAACATGATTTAAAGTTGATTTCTCAGAGGCCGGGCGGTGGTGGCGCACGCCTTTAATCCCAGCACTCGGGAGGCAGAGGCGGGCGGATCTCTGTGAGTTCGAGACCAGCCTGGTCTACAAGAGCTAGTTCCAGGATTGGCTCCAAAGCTGCAGAGAAACCCTGTCTCAAAAACAAAAAACAAAAAACAAAAAAAGGTTAATTTCTCAGTTCCACACATGTACTATGACATGCATGTGCCTGCACTCACAAACACAAACATGCACATATATCATACACACCCAAAATAGAAAGGAAAAGGAAGTCATTAATAACCTTCTTGGATTTCAGATTGCATCAAGTAAACCTTTGAAGCTTCTATCCACAATATATGTATGTTTATTCATGTATATATTATGTATAAGTTCTATTGTATATAATAGAAAATATATAATGAATTCCAAATATGAAATAATTATAAAGTAAGGATTAATTTAAAACTAATATATCAGGAATGCTAGCCAAAACAGCAGTTTGAACACTCTGTAACTGCATATCTTACATTATTTTAAAACAACAAAAATCCATGCTTTTATCTATTATAACACAAAAGTAGAATTTATTTTAGTAAGTATTTCCATTACTTTCATAGCGAAAAGATGTTGTTATGGGGAAAACTGATGGTGAGTGTATGCCTGGTAATCAGCGGCCTCTGATCACCACTTCCATGCTTCTGTATTGATGTTAGGTTCTTGCAAGCTAATTGGATTAGGTGCTGTGTTGCTAGCTCTTTGCCAAAATGGAGTCTAAAAGCTCTCAAAACTTCATGTGGAAGACTGTTAACACTTTCTTAAAAGCGTGTATATGGCTTTGAATATGAGCCTCATTATTTCATAATAAGGAATAATGAGGGAATCATTTTAAATATCCATTTACAAATGTGCTTTCTAAAGTAATATATATGAATATATATGTATATATGCTTCATCGTGCATTAGAAAATCCCACCTTTAATTAATAACATTTTTCGTGTGATTTTATTTTTGAAAATCTGCATTATATCAGCAACTTCTTGATATCAGTGAAAGAAAGCAAGTGGACTGTTTCTAATTTTTTGACACTTTTCAATATGAACAAGTGCTTTACTACATGATCATAAGTATATAGTCCTGTGGAATAGAGAGTTAATGCAACTATTCCATACTTTACTATATCTGTTACATGTTTATCTTTTGGTCTGGAGTTTTATTCTCTTTGAAAAAAATAAGCTTAACTTGACAAATGGCAAATCTTAGCAGCTTGTGTTTATTCCACTTCAGCTGGTTCTCACTGTGACTTGTCTCAGAAAACATCATAGAATCAGAGAGTCAACCCTGTGTATGGGGCCAATTTATAAAATTTCTCTCAGTTATTGATTTATAAGAATTTAAACAAGGCCTTTATTTTGAGAATGCATCTTCTGTCACACATTAAAATATAATGACTTCCAAATTATAGTTTTATGTGTATTTTAGCACTAAAAAAAGAATTTCAAAACTACCGTAAACTGAGCAGAATAGAAACATCTGGGGTCTGACCAAATAGCCAACAAACTTACCACCCCACTCAATGAGCTGGAAAACCTGCTTGTTCAAATCCTTAACAGCATTTCTCCATCTTGAAGATGTACTTGCAGAAAAGAGAATGGATGTAGAGTTTTGCCATATGAGGTTTTGACCTTGCTTTGTATATTTTTCCACAGAAAAAAATGTTGGAGTGCTTTGTTAGTATGTATAGCTTATATTTTTAAATGAATTACTGTTATCAATAGAGTTTTGTATGTTACTGGATTAAGAAGTTGCATATGGGTCAATGTGTAAAGTATGTCATGCAAACATGAATTCAATCTCTAGCAATCAACATATAAAAGTCAAGCATTGTGGCACGTCCTTCTAATCCCAGCTCTGGTGATGATGAGCTAGGAGAAGCCCTGGGCTTCAATGGGCAGACAGCCTTGCCTAAACAGATATCTCCAGATCCCAGCAAGAGACTCTGCCTCACCTTATAAAGTGATGACTCCTGAGAAACACACGTGGTGTTCTCTGTCTCTGTCTCTGTCTCTGTCTCTGTCTGTCTGTCTCTCTCTCTCTCTCTCTCTCTCTCTCTCTCTCACACACACACACACACACACACACAAACAAACACACTCTTTCTCCCCCTCCCTGGCAATGCACACACACACAATGGGTGGGCTTTCATGATTCTAAGTATTGATTGATAAAGCTTGTTGGAATGTGTTTTCTGTTAGAAGATTTCCAATATTAAAATTCTATTCAACCAACAAATTCTCAAGAATCATGTTGAAATTATTCAAATATGTGATAAAGTTTACATTGATTTGAACTAGTCATGATTCATAAACACAACTGATTGAGGACTTATCACTGTACCCATGAGGGTACCACCTCAGCACTCCATCCAAACACTTTCTCTTTGCTCTGTCCTTTGGACTGAGTGACATCCCACCTCAGCCTACATATCAGTTCTAAAAGCTTTTTATAAAAATGCAGCATATAAATGAGTATCTTCGTATTTGCTTCCAGCATCAGTTAAGGTTCAAGACTGGCTGTGTATTCATCATTTTGGAGAATTGCTCTTTTTGAAAATTACTCTTTAATTTATTAACAAAACCCTTTAGAATTATCATACACAGTGTTAGACTTCATTACAGTTTTTAGAGACAAAAATTTCTTTTTTAGATCCTCTTCTCCCCTTTTCCCCATTTGTAACACCCCCATAGCCTCTTTTCTACCTTCATGCCTCATGTGTCTATTCTCTTCCTCAACATTCCCTACCCCTACTCATGGTCTACAATTTAGCTCCATAGCCTGTACTCCTACTTATATACATATATTATGCACTTTATGTATATGGATAGAGCATATACCCACATAGGAATATTATAAGCAAGGGTCCACATGTAGGAAATAACAAGCAGTTTTTGTCTTTCTGAAATTGGATCACCTCAATTCATTTTTTTCATTCCCATTCATTTTTCTAAAAATTTCATCATCTCATTTTCCTAACAAATGAATTAAATTGTATTGTGTATATATGTCACATTCTCAATACTCTCTTGTGTGTTGACTAATGTCGCAGGACAATCTTACACCAGTTTGATTAAAAAGGGGTATTTTATTGGAGGGGATAAAACTTACAGATCAATGTCCCAAACCACATTCCTCTGGTCGCAAACAGGAAACCGAGTCTAGCAGTCAGCACAGAAGCTGGAAGCAAGAGAACACGGA